>JABUQX010069011.1:0-16970 GCA_015478945.1 Trachelipus rathkii
TGTTAGTGTAGGTGGGAATGTAACGAACGGCCAAAAAGGAAAGTCCTCTCGCCAGAGTACTAGGTGATAACTCATTGGTGTTCAAATTGTTTCAAGAGAAGATATTTGATATTTGAATTATCGAGTATCCTCAATATCTATTTATCGGTTAAAGGAGTTATATTCTCTATGTTGTCTCTTGTTTGTATATGAATAAGGGTGGTTCAAATTTATATTTAATCTTTGATCTTTCAAGAAATTATGTTTTCAAAGCCGATGATAAATTTCTTCTTTTTCTTCTTTCGATTATTTTAATTGTTACTTTCAGGGTACTTATATTGTATGCGTAGTCATTGGATTTTAAGAAGGAAAATTCTTTCTTGTTTTAAAGCTATAGATAATAGGACGACTCTCAAATTTATTTGCGTCAATAAGCTTAGCGTGATTGCTAACAAACTATAATGTTTTAATAGTTAACTCATCATATGTTTTTTTTGGAAAATGGAAATGGAATATTGTTTTTTAATAACACAATGACACGGTTAACCAGATTTATCTAGACAATGAAAAAGTTATTAATGATTATATTTGCATTTATTTTCCTTTAAGATACTATTTTTTTAAATCCTAGTCAGGATATTGTAATTAGATTGAATTCCATGTGGTTCTGTTGGTCAACTTTACACAACATTATATTTAATCTTATAGTTTAAATGACTAAGTATTTGTACGTCAATGTACTTATGGAATTTTGGCAAATCTCCTATTAGATTTAGAATTCATAGTTTTGCCTGCAGTTTAACATACAATAATGTTTCTTCTATTCTTGATTATCTTACGTTTGTTGTAATTTATTAAAATACCTTTATGTAATTAAGAGTAATCCCGGTATCAGGATCAATTCACTTAAATAAAAGAAGTTGAGTTATCAGGTGATCTAGGGTATCGAATTCCCTGAGACACTACGGTCTTTTCTGAGTACATCAGCGTACACGAAAATACCGGTCCCTAATATGATAGTATATTATCATATTATAAGTATATATATCATAATAGCATAATCCGCACCCTAGTAATAGTATATATATATAATAATATATAATTATGATAATAATATATAATTATATTATAGTATAATATATATTTAATATATCATATAATTAAAGTATATAATATATACCATAAGTATATATATGTTATTAATATGATGCATACCATAATAATAGGATAATAATATTATATTATATATGATATATAAATAGATTATATATATATAAAGATAATAATTATAGGGTATAAGTATCAGGTTGTGAATATTACAAACTCTTTATGATAGTACACGTATAATCACTATATGTATTAAGTCCATATATAAGTATATTAGTATATTCCATCCTATTCGCTTTCACCTTGCAGGCAAACACCAGTTGTTATAACTAATATGGTATTTAGCCTAGTCTTTACGTTCTGGGACAGAGACTGAGAAGTCGCATTTCGAACAGATTTAAGAAACGGTGATCATTTCATTGCTAACCACTGCTGAACACATTAAGCGGGAGGATTTTAAGCCATAGTCTTTTTACTAATCTTATTCCAAAGATTCTTTTAACTCTTGTGTCGCCATGCTTATGCTACTAGATGCACTCGCAGGGTTATGAGGACTGAAAATATGAGTGCTTTCACAGCCTAGTTAATACTTCATAAGTAATGCAAATTTGTTATCTTAACGTGGGTATATGTGCCTGATGTCGGATCCCAGCTACCTTCGGCGCATAAAATTTTCTTTTTCGGAATACTGGCCAGGCCGAGAAATAATTATCAAGAAAAAGTTCCAAATCCCCCAATTGGGGTTTCGGTTTATTTTTGTACATTATGACGTATAAGGGTTGGAACGCAACGTAAGACGGAGAAATTGGGAAAGAGGAGAGGCAAGAAGAGTGTTATCACTAGGCACTTCAATACGCCCTGTCTCGGGAGTAGGGGGATAAGTTATTATATTCTTTCAGGGCTGGCCTTTAAAAAACATTATAATGTTTCTGGTTGAAAACAGAATATCGGCTTACGATATTTAAGCAAAATAAATATCGAACATCTAGTTCGATTAGTATCGACAACTAATTGTTAAATATCGTCCCAAATATTCATAATCGAGTATATTCGTTTGCAGGATCCAAAAATTAAAATCTTGAGCATAAATTTCAGCAAATATTACTTCCTAGAGCCATTTTAAAGGTTCGTATCATTTTTTTTGGCCCACCTCCTAATATATATATTAATATTATATATATATTACGGAGGTAGCCTTGCAAAATACTAATATATATTTTCTCATAATATATAAGGATACGAAGGATCCATAACGTATACTTATTTTTTATATGTATTTATATATTATATGACTTGTGACAACACATTATATTGATCTATTAATTTTATATACTATAATAATTATATAAATATAATGAAAAAATTATTATTTATATAAATACCTAGGATAAATCACAATATGAGAGGTATATGATAGATAATATATAATCAATTAATATAATAAATAATAAACTTTAAACAAAATAATTAAATAAATTAATATATATTATAATTAGGAATATTATAACATAATAATTATTTACAAGGAATATATAATATAATAAATAATACATATTAAAATATAATTATTAGTATCCCACCTCAATATATTATTTAAAAATATTTTATTTGAATATACCTAAAAAACTACTATATCACATCAGTATAGTATGCACAGTTTATTCTCACCATCTAATTTATATATATAATATACTATAGGTTAGGTAGAATCTGAGTTAAAACCAAAAAATAATATTTATGATTTAACATATAATAATATATTATATATAGTATATATATAAACTAATTATATAAGGGCACTAATAAACTTATAAATATATTTAATATAAAATACATATATTTTAATAAATATTATACTATATATATAATAATATGATTCTATATTGAATACATATATATATAAATATAATAGTATATTATATATAAAACTATATAAATAATAGTATATGTTATATAAGATATAATTTTAAATATATTATGGAAAATAAATAAATAAACTGAAATAATAATAAAATAACGATAATATATATTTAATACATACTATATATATATAAAATATTATATTTATCTATATAAATAGTATAGGAAATATTTCTTGTGATTTAAGATCTAATTACATTAATTTTTCACCAGTGAGAGTAGTGTCAGAGGTGCAAAGAAAACACAGACTAGCTCAATTGCCGTTTAGAGGGCGAGGTTCTTGTGATGGGAAAGTATTAAATACAATTTGTTCCTTTCTCTCTCGTTTAGCACTTCCAGAGCCAGTAACTGATGTTATATGTGAGAATCTTAAGAAGATCATTGAAGAAAAAACCATTGGCTTTGAGAAAGTTTTTTCAATGTTTGAGGAGAATGAATCATTTTTTACAGAGACAAGAAAATAAGATTGCTTCGATTCCGGATGGCTTTCACTATTTACTTATTTCGATTACCGGGGAACGGCCTGCGTACGATCACGAAGCTCTATTTATATTTCAAAGATTTAATATTCTTTAATTTTTCATTATTTATGTGTTTTATAATGTAATCCTTCAAAATCAGAGTGAAGAAATTTTAAGTATATATGGAGATATTAAAAGTAGAACTGAAAATCTTAAGAAGTAGTTTACCATTAAGATTATAAATAAATATCTATTTATGAGGTACATAAATAATAATATGATAAGTATATACGTTAGTAGGAACGCATTATCTGTAAGTCACGTATGATAAATATGATGATGCAATAACCTATATTATTAATTTGTACTTCTATAACTGTAGCTACCATCTCTTCTATTAATAAAACTATTTAAACCTACACGATAATACATTTGGTGTTTTATCTGCTATATCGCTCCGCTATCTCACTTATACACCAAGCTGAAACGTTAGTTATAGTGGAAAGGGTTAGGATTGGTAGCGGTAATATGCATTCAGGAATTTAAATAGTAATAGTGTAGGTATTGAGTTAAGAATTATATTAGTTTGGCGAGAACACATTATGAAATTTATCGCTCTACGTATATCGAACTCTATCGTCAACCATGCACTTGTTGTGACCTGATTTCTTTAATGATGACAACTGGCAGCTTGAATTTCTATCAGATTACTTTCAAATTCCCTCTTACATTTATTTCAATCTCTCTAAATGTTTCTTTCAGGTTATCACTATTGGCAAAACAACCAACATAATCATCGTACAGACGTAGAACAATAAAGCTGGGCACTCGCTATTTCACTTCCCTTGAACCGAAATAATCTCGGGGGAAACAGTTATAGTAGGATAGACATATTTCAGTTAAACCAGGATCGGTTAACAGGTCTAAACTTCTAGTAATTAAAAGCGACAGGTTATCATTGCCTATTCTGGGACTGAGGGTAGCTAAAGTTCCTCTGGGCTGGGTTGATTCTAACTAGCTTTAGACATCGTCCTATATTAAATTATATAGACAGCATGAGACATTACATACCCTTTCACTCACCTGAACCAAGTGTACATTTAATTGGGATGTCACTCCAATTAATCAATATTAAATCCATTCACTTTCCAACTCTATTTATTCGTACACAGAGGAAGGAGCATGTCGAGGAAACTAATTGACAAGCTTTTTACACTATCAGCAGACTATTTAATCTTCTTTAGTGAACGTTATAATTATTGATTCCATTCAGCAAGCACTATTAAGTGTGTTGGACGATCTATGGCAGTCAACTCGGCGAACACTTTATATTGCAATCACATACAACCCAGTGCCCAAATTTTTTCGCGCGGTATGTAATTCCTTGTACATAAATACTTAGGACTCGGACTGAATGCGAAACGACAAGCGCTGTATATATGAAATAACCTATCAACTGGTTCATATTGAATATATTTACATATTTGCATCAACGTCATTCAATTGTTATTGTTTTCAATGCGTGTAAAAATTGATCTACAAAATATGCCAACCGATTGCATACTCGAACCATTTTGTCATCAAATGTACCTTTGTATCTTCACAGCAAATCACACATTCCTCTACAGAAAAGATTGTCATGATCGTCGACGAATATTGCTTCCATAGTCTTTCAAATTAACTTCGAGATTATGAAATGTTGTCCAAGCATATTTATATTCGTTCCATAGCATTATGAAATGACACTATTAAAATGATTTTTTTTATATATTGCAATTGATGCCTTTCATAACAATTAAATTAACTTAGAACTTTCGCGATTGGTGTGAGTAACAATCCGTACAATTTTCACACATCCTCATTTTATACTTGCTGGTCCTTAACTCGTTTATTTAGCTTATTAGGGGTATAATACTAATCGGTATCTTGAATTTTCGCTTGCTCTATCCTTCTTAATATTCATCGGAATTATTAAGGACCCTCACATAAGATACCTGTCGATTAATGTGTACAGCAACCCTCTCAGTATCCAGATTTATGCATTCAGAAAAAATCGGCCTCCATTCCTCTATTAGACTAATTTTTCACCATGTGAGGATTGTATGCTATACCCAGCCTGCATAGACGCTTAAAATATTATTCTTCTAGATTTGCTCATTTCGTGAGCCTATCTTACTTCCTTTAATGGCTCTGGTACTAGTCTTAACCAGGCCGAATTCCCCTCCACGGCTATCTCCAAATACCTATATTATTCTTTACTGTGGCCATTCTAAAAACCCATTACAGACACATCTACATTATCACGCAAAAGTTGCTTCATTTTTGCCATTGGAGTTATAGTAAGAGTTTTCGAGTGTTTCCTGGGTATCAACGTACTTCTCTACACATTTCATGCAATTCTTTCAAGTCAGCTTGAAATGTATGGAGAACCTAATCACCTATTCTTAATTAGCTTCCTATTTTAGAGATTCTCAAACATGAATCTTTCTTTTTCTTAACTCTCTTTTTCGACTTCCTTTTCTTAGAAGAACGTCCTTCCTACTGCATTTTTTTCCTTTCCATGAAGCGTTTATACTATTGAAAGTGGTTTTAAGTTCCAAGCCATTACATTCCTTCCTTTGTCCATTAACGTTCTCTTTATATCCTTTATATACTCCTTTCTTTATTTGATATATACTTTTTTTTTTTTTTATTTTTCTCTCCTTTGCCGTGATTAGTATCTCGTCCTTATTATTCTGCGCGTTTTATATATTTTTTCCCACGGGGACAACTTTTCTTTTGAGCACCTCATCATTGAGCTCTCTTAGAAGGGAAAGGGGTGCGACTTTTTAGTTTGCCATGCTCTGTTATTATTGTGGTAGTATAATATATATATAGTATATACTATATATTTATATATAATTATATATCTATATCTATAGGTAACCTGTAGGGAGTTATCAGAAAGAAACTTTAGTTTACCCATATAATATATATATATATATATATATTAGCGGTACACCCTATATATTTATATATACCTATATTATTAAACAAATAAATATAACTAAGTATATACCCTAATTATCATGGGACCATTGGTGGCTCAATTGTTTAGACGGTCGACAGGGCGCTTATATCAAGGGCCCGGGTCTTCGATTTTCCTAGTCCTGGATCCTAAAACGATAGATATTACCCTAGAAGGGAGTTCCGCTCGACTCACTTAGGTGGGAACTAGAATTACTCTAGAGGTGTGAAATTTAAAAAATATATACAGTATACATAAATAATTAATAATAAGTAATAATAATATAATAATAATAATAATAATAATAATAATAATAATAATATAATAATAATAATAATAATAATAATAATTAATAAATAATAATAATCTAAAAAGAAAAGCGATTTTGTAAAGATTAATGCTTTTTTACCAAGGATATTATTTTTTTTGTAACTTAGATAGCTTGATAAAATAATAATTATAATAATACAGTATAATATTAATAATATGTTATCATATAATTAACTACTGTAATAATAATACTATATTTACCCGCGCATATTATACATATTATCATTATAAATATAACGGTCATATACTAAAATAATAATATAAACTATATATATATATTATATATTATATTACACCTATTTATATTAATTATTATCTATTTACTACTACTATATATATACTAAATATACTATATCTTATTATATACTCATAGAACGTTGCCTGCCGCAGGAAGTCCTCAGCGACATGTTTAGTTTGGGACCCATTTTCGAGAATACGGTCCTTGGGTCAAACGGTGCTCTTCTATGGACGGCTAACTCGCTGCTGGCCAGGCCTTTCGCGGATGCCGGGAAGTTTCCCCACAAGTAGCAAAGCATTCTACCAATGTATGCTCATTAACGTCTGAGTGAGACGAACGCTAGGAGTTAATAGAGATGCGTCCTCACATCTCTCTCCCGCCTTCACGCCCGGTCTCGAACTGGGCCTCTCTCGCTTGCTAAGCGAGTTCTCTACCTCTGATCAAAGTTTGCTATATATATATAGTATATACTTATATATATATATATATATATTATATATCTATATATATATATAATAATAATTATATATATTATAACTATAATTAAGTATATACCCTACTAAGTAGCGTCAACTAATAGTATGATACCCTATATTACTATATATATATATAAATATTAACGATAATTATATATATTACTATAATAAATATATTACTAAATAATATTTTATATTTGAATCACTATATATTAATAAAATAAATCTTTAATTATATGTATTATATATATACATCTATAATATAAAATATTAAATTGGTATTAATATATATATATGTCTTATATAATGTAATAATTTACATTTTTTTTGAGCTTTTCTGCAAGCGGCCCAAAGGAGGAAATTTTAGTGTATCTGTTACCGATTATTTTAAGGGAAAAGTACACACAAACTTTATGGGGTAAGGTACTCTTGTATATGTTTGGTAATATTTTTCACCTTCTAGAAAATAGTTAGCACGGTCCCTCGGTCCCTTTTTATATTTCTTTTCTAAATTAAATCTTCTTTCAATTCTTCTTTTAATCCTGTTTTTGAATCCAACTTACCTATTCATGATTTACTGGTAATTTCATATATATATACTATATACTATTATATAATATATAATATAATATATATAATATATATATATATAAATATAATAATATTTATATAATATATATAGTATATATATTAAATATTATATATATATATATAATATATATATAATAATATAAATATATAATATATGGTTATATTTAAGTTTCTAATTTTTCTCACACCATCCATATACAAATCCTGTTAGGTAAAACCTGTCAAGTGTTGCTCCTCTAGAAATCCCTCCAGGAATCCCGATCTTCGAATAGTGCCGACCTTTACCACATTCTCCCTCCTTTCTCCCCTCGACACAATCGCCTCTTCACAGCATTCTTCCGTGTTTTTCTCGGTCTTCTCATGGTGTCCGTTTCCCATAGAAGGTCTTAAAATTTATAAAAAAGTAAAAAAACTAGACAAAGGGAAAATTGTTGCCTTGATGACCCGAGACATGTTCCATCCATTTTCAGCTTTGTTTCCTCTGCATACATTAAATTATTGGGCAATCGACCTCCAGTCTTTCTCTTATTGTTTCAACCTAAGTACCTGTCACCTCTTAGGTTACTTGTCTCTATTAATCTGCAATGACTCAAACAAAAATCCGCAATTTTTTAATTTTACTCTTCTGTGTCGTGGTTCAGATACCGTATACATTGCACGCGCACGTATAATAGTATATTGAGTTGTAGGACTAGCTGTTATTATATTGTCACCTTTTACGCTCTACTGGCACTCATATTCTCTGCATTATCAACGGGTACAACATTCCTTGAGTATTTCGTTATTTTTTCCCACTCATGTTCCGCCATCATTAAATCCAACTTTCTCATCAAAATTCAACTTCCTAGAACTATAAATTCAAATCTTACTTACCTCGTTTCACTGTAATAACTCATCCCACATCCCTATATTCTTCGCTATGTTATCCCTGTCCCTCGATATCCACTATTTATCCCGTCTTCTCCCTGTTTATCTTCATTCCCCACACTCCTCATAACTTCATTCCAAGAATTCACAGCCGCTTGTGGTTCGTATTGTTCCGTTGTCACCGCAGCCTCATCTTTCGCGTATACAAAGGTGTAGTCCCTATCCTCTCTCATACATATCCTCTTCAAGCAATTGTCCAGATATAATGCAAAAAGTAAAGAGAACCGCAGCACAGTGTTCTGCCTTACTCCAGTCTTTTTAAACCATTTCTCTCTTCCCATCTCCGTTCTAACCGTGTTTATGGGGTTTTCATTCTTATTCCTTATCAGCTTCTTCTTTATTTCATACTCAGGGTCATCCATCACTCTCTACAATCTCTCTTTGTATTATATCAAAAGCTTTCTCTAAATTTATAAGTGTGATATATGCTGTCTTATTCCATTCTATGCTCAATTTCCACTATCATTTTTAAAGAGAATATCAAGTCATTTATTTACACTTTATTTGCCCTGAATTCGTGTTGCCACTCTTCGATCTTTCCCTTGAATTCTCTCCGGAGTCTTTTTTTCCTATTAACCTCTCGTATATTTTATATGCGCTTAATAGCATCACTATTCCTCGGTAATTCTGACACTCTCTTCTATCTCCTTTTTTATGTATTAAACATATCACTGCTTTTCTCCAATCTGACGGTATGTTCTCCTCCCTCTATATACAATCTATAAGTTCTGTCATCCATGCCATCATACCTTCTCCTGTTTTTAAAATTTCATTATTTAATCAATCGATTCCAGGGCTCTTTCCTTTCTTTAAGGCTCTTATAGCTTGTCTCACTTCCACGCCATGTATTGGTTCCAAGTCTTCCTGTTCTCGTTCTTCCATTTGTGGGTTCTCTTCTATATATTCCTCGTAGTCCTCCACATTCAATAATTCCTCAAAATATTCTCTCCATATCTCCTCGGCCTTTTCACTATCCATTACTAGTTCTCTTTCTTTGTTGAATATCACATGCGTGTTAGGTCCATCTTTTGCTAATAATCTCTTATCTTGTGTTTCATCCAAAAACGGTATTTCTTGTAGGTTTTTTTCTCTTACTAAGTCTCAGACTTCCTCATTCCACCAAACCGTATTTTTCTTTTTTCCACTACTTCTTTTTTGTTCCAATCACATCTCATGCAACCTGCTCCACACCTCTGAAATCTCTCCAACCTTCCTCTGCTCGTTCCACAATTCCTGAGATCTCTTCATATTTTCTAAATAGTTTGTTGTTGAAATCTTTTCTTGTGTTCTCATCCTTTAATTTTTCTAAACAGTATCATTTTCTGGTTACTTTCTTCGGTTTCTTCCTTTGTCTCCATCTTATCTTTCCCACCACAAATCTGTGGTCCGAATCCAGAGATACTGATGGTATTTTTTTTTTTTTACATCCATGAACACCTTCTTATCATTACATATCATTAGATCTACCATAGATTTTTCGATGTATTCCTGGTTTTCTGAATTTCACTGGTATCATGTCTACTTTTTACTCCCCATGTTTAAAAAAGGTGTTTATGATCGCTGTACCATTTCTTATGGCAAAGTCCACTAGTTTCTCTCCCTCTATATTTCTTGCTCCTATTCCGAGTGTCCCCACTGCAGCTTCCTCTCCTCTCTCCTTACTCCTATATGAGCATTCATATCTTCCATAATTATTATGTGTCCTCCTCTCCTTATATAATATACATCATGCAGGGCCTCCATAACTTCATCTTCTCCTCCATAGGTCTTCCCTGGTGCGGTGCATATACCTGTATGATACTCAACTTTGACCCTCTACCTTTCAACGTCACGGCCATAATTCTTTTGTTCGCTAATACCATTTCTATTACACATTTATATGTTTCTGATGTCATAACGATCGTTACACTGCGTCTTCCCTCTTCCTCCTTACCCTTATACACCATGACGTAATTATTGTGTAATTTCTTCACTCCCTCCTTTAATTCTCACCTCACCCCCAAGATATCCAGACCCCTCTCCATCATCCACTCCACAGCCTTTTCCTCTTTTCCAGAGAAAGTGCTTGAGTTTATTGAAGCTATTTTGTAGTGATAGTCCTTTTTCCGTAGTCTTTGAACTCGCCGGGTCGGGTACCGAGAAGTCTGTCCGTTTTTCCCAGGCACAACATTGGTTTCACGAGCTTGATGTGTTTTATGCTTCTGACTTGATTGGAAATTGGTTAGTTAAATTGATTTGCTTGGTTTCTGACCAAGTAGATGAAAGTGCAAGGATATGTAGGTCCGATAGCAAGCCCTGCTTCGGCACAACGAAGTCTGATTGCTTGCCATCACGGGCGTGGGTTGGTTTGCATGCTAGTGCTCTGGTCTTCCAATCAATGCGAGAAGCAGGAGAAGAGTGATGTTGTACGTGAAAATAGACTGTTCTGTTTTATGTGTTGGCAATGTTTGTAGTGAAATATATATATATATATATATATATATATATATATATATATATATATATATATATATATACTATATATATATATATATATATATATATATATATATATATATATATATATATATATATATATATATATATATATATATATATATATATATATAATTTTTTTTTTCTGTCTTATTATTATATATATTATGGTTTAAAATGTAAAAAATCATCACATAGTTACATGGCACTACTGAAAAATGTGATAGGAAAAGTTATCCCTTCAGGGGAGGTTTCGGTTTCCGAAGATAAACTTTAGAGAAATTTGCGAAAGAGTGAAATTTGGAGATAATTTCATTAATTTTCATCAATCTGTGAGAAAAAGGGCAAATGGGCGAGTTATAAAACTTCAATTTCGAACGATTTTTTGTTTTTCTGACTATTTGTCTTCAAGTGCCAAACGTTGAGTGCCAACTGCAATTTATAAAAAAAAATTTCTTCCACAGAGATATGTGTTCTAGGTATAAATGTCAGATTTATCACTTTTCTAAATGTTGTCAAATGGAGAAAAAAGTTTTTGATTTGTTTGTTTTTGGCGAGTTTTTGTCTGAAAAAGTTGAAAAAAAAAGAAATTTTTGGAATTTTCAAAAAAAAAAAAAAGTTTATCAAAAACAAATAGCTTTTCTTCTTCTTTGATTTTGTTTAGAGAAGGGATAAACCTAACATTTTAACTTAGAGGAAGTCTCTGTAGTAGATTTTTTTTACATATTGACTGTTAACGCTCAATGTTTGGCACTCAATGGACACTAGAAAAGAAAACAAACGTAAGGTAAAGAAAAAAGCTCAAAATTGAAGTTTAAAACTTGCCAAATAATGACTTTTGCATGTAGTTTCATATATATATATATATATATATATATATATATATATATATATATATATATATATATATATATATATATATATATATATATATATATATATATATATATATATATTTTATATATAAAATATATATATATATATATATATATATATATATTCTGATCAAACTAATGAAATTTTGAGCAAATTTCACATTCGCAAATTTCCCTTCGGAATAGAAAGAACTAACTTTACTTAGCACATTTGTCAATGGTTACATGTATCCATAAGATGATCGTTTACATCTTAAAGCATAACTAATACTATCATCACGCAGAAAAATATGTATTACAAGTAATTAGTCAAACTTAATATATAAAAATATTGAAAAGGGCCCAGCCCGTGAGTGGTGGTGATCTGTACATGGAGTTATTTATGATAGAGTACTTTAATACGTCTTAAAATGTCAGTTTTGAACACCATGTAGAAAAAAATGTATAAGATATAAAGTTAATTTTCTTTTAAATTAAGCAAGCCAGTGTTATAGTTGTAACTTCCCAACAAAATTTTAATAAATTGCCTTCCTTCCTAAAATCACTTCAAAAACAACATTTTCAGTGATTTTCATACAAAATTTTAACAAAGTTCCGTTGAGGGAATATTTTTAGAAACAAACTTTAACTGCCAAAATTTGTCCCTTACAATGTGCTTTAACATCACAAAATTTGAAAATTTGTGCTATGAATTTACCAGAGCAGAGATAATGAAGTTAAAGTTGACCCATACAAAATGGGGGGTGGGGCGAAATATGATCTACCCAATGGTTAAATTTAATTTTTTATTGTCACCATATAAGGTTAACAGTATGAAAAATATAAATTATTATGGAGATGATCGAGCAACCAGAACATCGATGATGGACCACTTCATTTGTTTTGACCCATATATATATATATATATATATATATATATATATATATATATATATATATATATATATATATATATATATATATATATATATATATATATATATATATATATATAGTAATTATTGGTGGCAATAATGAACTATTTGTAGCAAATCTGAGATATTTTTTTTTTGTAATTTATTATAATAAAGTTTTAAATTATATTTAAAAATAATAGAACCCGAAGAAACGAATGATCTAAAAGAGGAAATATGTTAAAAGCCTTCTTAAAAATCTAATAAATCTTATAAAGAAAACCAATTTTCCTGCAATTGCTATTAGGATCTTCCTTTTATTGAGTTTCTTTTTCTCTTTTGAAAAATGGTCATTATAATTATAGATTTTTTCCTTTTATATATATATATATATATATATATATATATATATATATATATATATATATATATATATATATATATATATATATATATATATATATATATATATATATATATATATATATATATATATATATATAACAACCTTGAAGATTTAGTGCAACTTCCTACTCATATTTCTGATCGTCTAAGAAATGAAATCTTTTCTTAATTTGATATCCTTCGTCTTATTCTGTTGATGATATTTCTCATTCTTTATTTCTGCACCATTTTCTTTTTTTTTCTTCCAATAAAACCTAATTCTTAGTTTAATCCTGACTGTTTTCACCTATTCACTACAGGCACGCGGGCTGCAGACTGTGGTCTTAAAACTTACGCAACAATAACTAATTATATTTGATCCCTGAATCGTTTGAAAATAGAAAAAAATATTTTCTCAAAAATTAATTTCTCAGAAGGAAATGCCAAAATATATCTGGCTGTTTTTCTACCTCCTCTCTCTTACTAGCACTTTGCCAGAAATGTCACTTCTTAACTTTGTACATTCCTCTTTCTACTTCTTGTTGCTTCAATTACCTTACCAAGTCGGTCTTACCTTATTCGCTCAAGCCTTTGCTTCTAATAATTAGACCTTCAACGATTCTGAGGCTTTACTTCCTCCTCCACCTCACTCCAATTCATGTATGCCTGACAACGTAATTTCTTTTCAAGATGTGATTTCTACTCTTTCTGAGGCAAGACCTCCAATCCCTCCAATTATCGCCTGTCGCTCAAACGTGAGGTTCTTTTCAAACTTTTTAATTTAATCTTAAATTGAAGGATTTGAAAGTATCCTAATTCTTTTAATCTTTTCTCATTTTGCTAATGTGGCTTTAGTACCATAAATGATATTCGATTGTGGATCTTTCCCCTCTTCTTTAACTCTTGTTCATCTTCCATACGACATTTCGCTGAAACTTTCATACAATGAATGAATAATGCCTCTTCTGAACAGTTCAGTTCGCAAACTTCATCCTTTGAGGAGAATTCCTGTATCTCGTCTTTCCACACAGTCTTGTCATTTCTCTGTTCAGGTCTTTGAATCCAAAGTTAAAACCTTTGTCCATGTTCATTCTTTCATGGATTTTGCTGGCAAGGTCTGAAACGCAGTTTCATCTGCTATTTTCACTATTATTTTTGGATTCCACTTTTAATAAGTCGAATTTCATGTACTGGGGCATGCCCATCTTTATTTTTTGGAGATTATCCTCATATTCTCCTATTTGTGTTGGGTATTATGTAGGCCCTGACTTTTTTTTCAGCATAAGCCGTAACATTATATATATATATATATATATATATATATATATATATATATATATATATATATATATATATATATATATATATATATATATATATATATATATATATATATATATATATATATATATATAATAATAATAATAATAATAATAATAATAATAATAATAATAATAATAATAATAATAATAATAATAATAATAATTAATAATTAATAATTAATAATAATAATAATAATAATAATAATAATAATAATAATAATAATAATAATAATAATAATAATAATAATAATAATAATAATAATAATATAATAATAATAATAATAAACGAGAAAGGTTTCGTGAAACTTAAGAGTTACGAATGAAGGGGATAAATGATATTATGAAAAGAATGGACACTTCAAGATAAATAATAAAATAAATATAATGTTGGATAAAAACGCTGGTTTTTTGTGGTACACGAGTATCAGCTAGAAATTGTATGCCACACAGGAAATACCTGAAAAAGGAGACTAAGAGAAAGACCTAGGTCCTAGGATGACACACGGATGGGCTTGTAAAGGTCATTGGTGAAAGGTAGACTAAAGGCAGACTTATGAAGGACATTACAAGAAAAGTTCAAGTAGGTATGAGAATGTGGCACACATACATACATACATACCTATATATATATATATATATATATATATATATATATATATATATATATAGGTATTTACAATTCTCTAGTATATATATATATATATATATATATATATATAGATATAAAACATATTTTAAGAAAAAAGTATGAAAGAATAATGTCACACATATATATATATATATATATATATATATATATATATATATATATATATATATATATATATATATATATATATATATATATATATATATATATATATATATATATATATATATATATATATATATATATATATATATATATTTCGGCATATACACCATATTTTACGAAATGGTGTATAAAAGCTTAATGTACCAATTATTTAATATATACCTTATAATAATAATAATAATAATAATAATAATAATAATAATAATAATAATAATAATAATAATAATAATAATAATAATAATAATAATAATAATAATAATTAATAATAATAATAATAATAATAATAATAATAATAATAATAATAATAATAATAATAATAATAATAATAAATAATGGAACATACTGTTCAATATAAATAAAAATGAAAATAGAGCTTTAATATTTTTTTCTTTAAAATATTATCAAGTAGGAATTTTACAGACGCCTTTTCAAGAAGGGGAAAAGTTATTCATATTTGATATTAACTTGGAAATTTGCCATTTATTTTATGAAAGCAACCACTTTTCTCAATGCATGTTTTTATTCTATTGTTGTAGTTCTTTCTTAAAAGTTTTCGCAATTCAGCAAATAATTATTAAAATTTTCTGTTGTAAATGTTAAAAATTTGAAATATATTTGGCTATATATATATATATATATATATATATATATATATATATATATATATATATATATATATATATATATATATATATATATATATATATATATATATATATATATATATATATATATATATATATATATATATGTAAAAGATTCATTGCCATATAGGAGGTATTCATTCCGTTCGTATTTCGTATTAGGGTGGCCGAATACCACCTAATCGTACAGTATGAACGGATCACTAAAACTGTGTGACGCACCGCACACGGTACATCGGCCAATCTTACTTCAGTATTATAATGTACACACAATCATTGAAATGAACTTTGCTCAAGTTACTATATATATATATATATATATATATATATATAGGTTGGGATATATATATATATATATATATATATATATATATATATATATATATATATATATATATATATATATATATATATATATATATATATATATATATATATATATATATATATATATATACTATATATATATATATATATATATATATATATAAATTAAGAGATTAAAAAAACCGTTCGTTTTTTTAAAA
>JABUQX010069012.1:0-27500 GCA_015478945.1 Trachelipus rathkii
TATTTCAATTAAATTCATTATTATTCTCTATATTAATATATTTTATTTTTTATTTTATTCCCATACCTAGTTACTTCATTAATTATTTTTTCATTAATTTACTTTTTTTTTATTATGAAAATCGTATTATTACTAGGAAATTCAGGACATTATATTAAATAGGTACACTTCAATCTCTTAGTACATTTTCAGCATATAGTCTTGTCTAGAGTTAGTGGCCGGTCCTGAACGCGATTATATATGCACTATTCTTCGATTTGATCTCGTGACTGTAACGTTCTAAACTTGTTATGTTTAAAACTATCATCAATATTTATTATATTTATGGCATACATCTTGCATCGGATGCTCTATTACTATAAAGCCTCATTTGGATGACGTCCCACAAAACCATTTTCAGACTTCTTGCTTAATATCATTCAGTATATGTATTCATATTGGCAAATACGATTTGATTGCATCAATTATTTTATAATTTATATCATTAATGAGTCTTATGGATTATTATCATTATTATTTAGTATATACAAAGGTAAATTATAAGCTCATAACCTTTGCTTTCAAATATTCTATCTAGAAATCCGAAATTCTAATCCATTTTATTATTATTAATTATTATTATTAAAATTTAATCTCACTCTAATTATTAACAATATATCCTAAAATATAACAACCAGCTTTGTGAACACTTTAGTTATGTATTTTTAAATTTTCCCACTTCACTTCACATTGAACATATGGGGTGTTAGTAAATCTTTATCTCGATGTGATGAATCAGATTATTATTATTTATCAGATTTCTTTTCTGATGTTATTATTATTATTATAGTACTAATTATTATTATTATTTCTTAATCAATTATTAATATATTTATTAATATTATATAATTATTTATATATAAATTTTTATATTTAATTCTAATTTATCTTTAATTTAAATTTATATTTAATTTAATTTAAATTATTTATTTATAATTATAAATTATTGAGTAGTAAGATGTATTTATTACATTTATTATTCTAATCTTAATATCGATATTTAAATTTATTTAATTAAGATAGGATATACGTAGGAGTCTTAATTATTAGAACAATATTATTATTTATTATTTAACGTTAATATTTTATTTAAATTATTTATAATTATTATTATTATTATATTATTATATTTTATAATTTATATATATTATTATTTATTATTATATAATTATTATATTTATTATTATATTATTTAATTATTATAATTTATATTTATATTTATTAATAACATATATTTATTATTATATAAATTATATTTAATTATAAATTATTTATTTAGTATTATTATAGTAATTATATTATTAATTAATTAAATATTCACATTAAGTGATTTAATATTAAACTAAATTACATTTAGTTTATTCTTATTATTATTTTATTAATATTTATAATTAACGTAAATTTAATTATTAGATTTATATATATAATTAAATTAAATATTTATTATTATACTTATATTTATATATTTATTTTTATTTTGTATTTGTATATTTGTTGTTGTAAGCTATTTATATATAATATAATAATTGAAATTATTAATATAAACTGAAAATTTAGATATGATTGCTTGATAATCAAATGGTTAATTGAAGTTTATTCAAATATGTAAGGCATTAGTATATATTTATGTCGTATATATTGTTTCTTTATACTCTATTAACATTAGCTCATTCTAATCGCTTCTCTATCTAGATCAACACTCACTACTCTAGTGAAGTTGATTGACTACATCCACTGTCTATGCCTTTCTATATAATTATTATATACAGTTTAATTTAATAAAACTTAATATATTAGAACAATAATAAAAATTACAATTATATTTAATTAAATAAATATAATCGAAAATGGTTGTGATTTTAATTAATATTATTTAATTTAATTATTATATTATTAATTATTATTTAATTTATATTTATTTATTTATTATTATTATTATATTTACATATATATTGCACAATTATAAAAATAAATGTAATTTAATTTCTAATTATTGATGTTTAATTAAAAGTATAAAAGTATTGAATTATTTATAATTTATATTATTATAATATTAAATTATTATTTATATATTGTTATTATATTTCATTATTGTATTTTATTTCACATAATTCAGTGATTAATATATTGAATTTAATTAGTTATGTATTAATTGAATAATTTCTTAAGATCTTTAACCTACTTCCAATATTTGCTGCTGAAATTCATATTATAATTTTTAATTTTTACTAGCTATGGAAATTATTCAATTATTATATTTAATAATCATATTAAATTTATAATTTATATAATATAATAATAATACTATTTAATAATAATAATAATATATAATAATATATAATAATATTAATAATTTAAATTATACTATTATAATATTATTATAATAAACTAATCAACAATATCACAATTAACAATACAACAAACTAACAATCATATTATTAATTATTATATACAAAATTAACAACAAAAACTCATTAATTATTATTAATTAAATATTAAACATTATACTCATCAACACTAACAAGTTTAACATACATATAATATATAATATAAATTAAATAATAATATAAGAATTTAATATTATATCATTAATCACTATATAATTGAGATTATATATATAATATTATTATTAATTAATTATTAATTATTTAATTATTATTATTAATATTAATTATTTTATTATTATATTAATTATTATATAATTTATATTAATAATTAATCATATATAATAAATTAATTATTATATATATATTAATATTAATATTATTATTATTAATATATTATTAATTATTATTTTATTATTATTTAGTTATAATATAATATCATTAATTATTAATATATATAATGATTTATAATTAATTATCATCTTTAAAACTTATTTTATATATAAATCCATATAATAATAATTTAATTGTTATGATTTCCGAATAATAAGGAAAAATGATAACAAGCGAATAGAATAAACTAATAAAATTATTTCAAAATTACAGGGATTTAAAATTATTTTATTGAGTAGTATGTATAATAGTTATTATATATGTATATATTGAAAATAATAATATGACAACAATAAAAATCGTAATAATAATAATAATATATAAACTTAAAAATAATTTGTATATAATTATATAGTAAAATATGTAACAAAAATAATATAATAATAAATAATAATAATATGATGATATATATATAATTATTCATACATATATCTAAATATTGAGATATATAACACTCCTTTTACTGATAAAATTAATCCTGATATAATAATATATCATAGTAAATTATATTATTTATAATTAATATTTAATCTATTATATAATATTTAATTATTAAAATTTACTTACTATAATAGTTAATTAACAATTAATTAACTCAAAATCTCACCATTATAAAATTATCCAAATTTTTAATTTTTAATAGTATTATTCTTATTATTACAATTATTAAATTCAGACTCATAGGGAAAAAGTCACGGGAATAATATATAAATTCATTCATAAATAAATATAATTCAATATTTGAATAATATTAGGCAAATTGTATATAATTAATTATTAATTATTATATTATATTATTATATATGTATTAATTGAGAGATAGAGAGATGAATGATGAGATGACATTGATGATGAGATAGTAGATGAGGAGTAAGATTGAAGAGTATATAAACGTAGTTAATGAGTAGTAAAACCGAGATGTAGAGTAGCACGCCAGAGAGCGTTAGTGAGAGTAGGAGTAGATAGAGAGAGATAGAGAGTGATTTAAAAGACCAGAGAGACGCACAAGTATGTTATGTGAAAACAGATATGATGGTACAGTGCAATGAGCAATGGATGAATGAATCCATTGTATCAATTATGCGAGTTTCAAGAACGCAGTTTGTGATACGCAGTGGTAAGAAAGTGACTTTGTGTGAAAATGGAGTATCTAGATCGTCCGAAGATTTGTAAAATTTGGCATTAACTTTTTCAGAGAGTGTGTATTCGGTCGAACACGAAATTGAAAGGAAAGAGTTTTTTATTAGCCGCACTCTTGGTGATAATGTTACCAAGTACAAAGTACGTGAGGAGGCCAAACTATTTTCTACTGGACAATTTCAAGCGGTTTGATACTGTGTGTTCTACAAATGCAAGAGTTGTAGATAGTTGCACCAAAGGCAACGAAGGAAAGGATGCAGTATTGGTGATTCTCAAAGGAAAGTTGTTTTATTTTTTGTTTTTTATTTTTTTTTTTTTTTTTTTGTTATTTATGGGCAAAAATCCACGAAATTTCTAACTAGAAAAGAAGTTACCTCCGGGCTTCGCTTAGAATTTTAAGTTACTCCTTACATTCAAACTCCTATGAAAGATGAGTCGTAAGTTTTACACAGAAAAAAAGTATTATTTGACTAGAGGAAACAAATTGCCAGGCAAGGAAAGATAGAAGAAGGAGATTTTTGGGGGGGGGAATTTATAGAAGATTCTGAAACTATAGCTTATATCAGTTCAGTGAATGTGTTTTGGGCCAGATGAAAAAGAAGTGAAGAGAGATAAGATTAATCCTAATGACATCCTGCATCGCCTAAAAAGGAAGACAGGCCTCCTGTTGGTGTAAAGTATAAAAAAATAAAACACACAAGGAAGAAAGAACACTGAAGCGCACTGCAATAGAAGCTGTCAGAAATAAAAAAAAAGACGACTTATTGCAGAAATGGAACAACATTTTGCTACCTGCATCGCAGCTTGCTACATTCAAAATGATGATTCAATCATAAACAGTGTAAAGCAGTGATGGTGGTGATCGGAACCAGTGATTAATTTCTCGTATAAATCTATATGCGTTTGTCGGGAAAAATGAAATATAGCAAGCAAGCTCAACATATTCAACCAGAAGGAGGAGGAGTCAGCAACAGTTATTCAGCAACTCGAGGGTACAATGCAGTTTTTTTCACATCGTCTCCCGTCGTCGCTGAAGTTAGTTTTGTGGAGATTAAAGGGTATGGGGAAATCATACTGATAGAAATGGTTGGTTTACAATATTAATGTCTGCTGAGAAGAGCTTTTCGGAAACGTGATACTAGAATAGCCTAGTTAATTAAATCTAGCGGACCTTTTTTCGAACCTCTACGAGACGCATTAGGTAAAATTTTTTAGAGAATGCGAGCCAACAACATTAAATTAAGAGCACAATTTAAAAAAATGTAAACAGATATCTGCCAAAAAATTATGTGTGGAGAGCTGGGATGGGGAAAGTCCGGTTCCACAGCACCCCGAGAAATGTTGTAAGAAAAAGGCTTAACTAGACTGGCAATAATCAGTCAAACTTTTCCAAGCAAGGAGCAATTTGCTGGCAGGGTCCCCCTGAAATTCCCGCAAATATCTCACTAGAAAAAGACGGCAGCCATGGCTTTGTTTACCAAGCAAAGTGGAAGAAGTGGGATATAAAATAACCCGACAACATTTAGGGCACTCTTTGTTTTGTGGAGATACCTAACGACATCAAAAGCGCAACACAGATCGAGGAAAATGTTGCGGAGTCCTGCTCTTTATCGCAGATACATGAGAATCTCCAAAACATTAATATAGAGTGTTTTTCCAAACCTATCGCTCAAACCTGTTATTTAGTAATAATTACACTATTAGTTTTCATATCACTATTTTTTTGAGTTAATATAGTATTTGTAATAAGGACCTACCTATGTTATATCGAACTTATATATACTACTATGATTGGATGCATATTACCTTTTAACCTTTGTGTACATAAGCATATAAAATGGAGCTTTTCAAAAGATTTAATTCCGAGAAGTCTTAGACGATCAATACTCGACACAAACGATTAACATAACTGGTTTTAGGCTATATGAAAATGAATAAAATATTTTTTATACAAATGTCCATACTTCTTATAATAATATATCCCTCACTATTTAATACCTATGAATTATATATAGGTCATTATTAGGATTTCTTGTAATGACAACGCATCAATTTTATTACACAGTAAAGTCCACAGCTAATAAAATTGAATATATTTGCTGATAAAATCCTCAATATATTGTATATTAAGAATTAGTTAGGCTATTGGAATCAATATAACTGAATGATCTTTATTGGCTGCTATGATCTGAATAAAAGAAATGGAGTAAATTAATATATATCATTTTCGTAATATCTAACAGGATATCCTATGTAAAGAGTCATTAGCTTAGGGTATGAGTATGAGATACAAAGAGAAAATTCCAAAAAATATAATAATATACTAAATTCTATTTTTGTCTGTTAAGTTATTAAATTACAGCAGTATATCACTATCTATTACATTATAAGGTGAGAAAGAACTTACTTATCCTATATTTATGTATATTTATAAGAAAGAATAAATGTTATTTTTTTCTTGACTATGAGTGTACGTTCGAGATGCACTCTGGTGCCCAATGATCCCATGTTTCATTTCATACATTATCTATTTTATTCATGATATGTATTTATCCTTACATATTATATATCTAATATATATATATATATTATACCATATGATAAAAATATTATAGATATTGGATATATATATATCACCTAGAATCGTAAGTTAGCTGTCTTTTATCTTGAATAAAAAATAAATTTACCAAGAAAATGTTATTAGAGATAAGGTACTTAGTTCCCCAGAAACTGGTGGGTTTCTATATATATATATATATATATTATATTATATATATATATATATATATATAATATATATTATATTATATATTTATATATATATATTTAATTAATATATATAGTATATTATATATATTCTGCTTAGCCAAGCCACATTTTTCAATCAGTTGTTGGAGGGATAGCGTCAACTTTAGATTATAGATACCAACCATAAATCGTCCTCATCCAAAAAAGAGTGAGAATACTTGAGAAGAGAGAGCCCAAACAACAGCTTGCATTTTGGTCTGCATATATATATTTCACCCAAGTGCACCATAGCGCAGAGAATGTCTAATGCATAATTATTGGTAATGAAAAATACACACGATAGCTGGATAGTCTCGCAGTGTCAAGTGGGATAACTCGATCACGCAGAATTCAGAGGTAGATAGGGGCAAAACAAGAAGCGATGCAGCTGCAAAAAACAATGCTCAATAGTGGACGATATTCCATTTCTGAGTAGCAACAATATTATAGACGCCTGCAATAAAATTAGACTCAGTCATGGAACACTTCCTGCGAGGTCAGTTGTCGTAAAGGATGGATGGATTCAAGTGGCCAGCTCCATAGAGGACTAGTATGTATATTAGACAAGAGGACAGGTATCGCTCCTCACTGACGAGCACGCAAGAATTTGGCTTGGAAACCTTTTAGAGTGGGCCAACATCATCGCTCTGCACACAATAACGGGAAGATCATATGAAACTGGTATAATTATATTATATTTATATAATATTTTAAAGTATATATAAGTAGCATAAAGCTTTTCCATATTTTTTTGAAAGTGTTTGTGACGCATTGAACCTTATCCATTAAAACTAGGAAAATGGGTCTGCTATGTTACCCTCACCTAATAGAGTATTGACACTATCTATAATAAAAGTATAATTATATATATGTATTATATGTGTAAACATATGTGCTTTAATGTAATTGCCTAATCCATTTTCTTTAGTATGAGGAGAAAAATTATAATATATCATTTCGATAATTTGCACGAATAGTAACCACTTGGTGGTTTATTTAATCATTATCGCGTAAATACTATTATTTTATTTTCTTTTGTTTTTGATTAACTTTATGATCAAGAGATATGTATGTATTATAATTTACTATAATATATTTATATTATATAAATGCCTTACTTACGTGAGCCAATACTTTTGTATATAATCATATATTTAAATATAAAGTATATATATCAAAATAGATATATTAAGTAGCGTAGGAAAGTGTTTTTAAAGAGGTGAATATTCAAAGGTTGATAATACAAAACCAAGATACCTCTGTAATTCAGAACTATAGAGATATGTCTTGATTACCGATATGTCCTTGAAAATGGTTGGCAAAAGTAGCATGATAGGAATAGGTTCTGATAAAAGAAAAATACCTTTGTGTAGAGGTAAAAAACGATTTGTGCGTATGTGATTAAGATCAACATAAATCGGTAAAGTTTTCATGAAGTAATTTAGTAAAGAATCATATTGAATCGCTATAAAGATGAAATGTAAACAAGTGGAAAGGATGCGCCAGATTTGATTAGAATAGACCTACCATTAGTAACGAAGAATTTCACACACTACCTGTATTAACTAACCCTTTGATTGTGTCACGAGAACGTTATGTAAGTAAGGTAAGCTTCCTGTTATTCTTTGAATAAAGAAAACAAAATTAATATTTAATGGAAGAGGGGGGAAATGGGGAAGAAGTTGACGCTAGAACTAATAAGAGGTGTTTGGTTGTTTATTAAAATATGTCAGTTTTATTTATTATTATTATTATTGAAATGTGTAGGGATTATATAATTATCTATTATTCGAAGGAAGGTGTCAGATAGCAAAGTCATATGATATATTTGTCCAAAGCCTTGGAAATGCAAAGTGCCACCACACTTATTATTAATATTAGTCACAAGGTCAAGAAGGTTATTAATATAAATTATTTTTAAGTTATTATTTTCCATCTAATGTATGTATGTATTATGTATATATATTTATTATTAATTATTATATTATTATTATTATACCTCTAATTATGAAAAATGAAAATAAAGTGCATAGTGACAATAATCGAGTTAAATGTGATAAAATAAAAAATAATTACACTAATCCATATTAACATATTATAGGATATTATTATTTACACACATACAACTAGATTATTTCGGTTTTAAAAAACCACTTATTAAATATTCTAGTAAATATCGGTAATGTTATCAATTTATTATTATCACTATTCACTGAATAGTAATAACTATATATTATGAATCAACATGAGTACGATTAACAATATGAATAAAAATTGAAACAGAGATTATAATTTTTATAATATTACTGATCATCAGTATTATCACAATTAAATATTAATATTTTATCTGTCTTATTTTGATTAATATAATATATTTTTATATTTTCTCATTATTATTATTATTATTTTATTTATTAAAGATATATATATTATTCATTATTTTTAATTAATTTGCTTAAATTATTTTAATTATTTTTTTTTATTAATTATTAATTATTATTTTAGTAGTAGTGAGTAAAGTAGTAGTAGTAGTAGTAGTAAGTAGTAGTGTAGTAGCAGTAGTGGTAGTATAGTTCTTTGCAGAAAAAGTAATCACACCATTATTACATACAATCCTCCCTACTCTCACAAGGATGTGTAGTGTGATGGTCCGACATCAATATCTCACATACATTCGACTTTGAAAGAGAAATCATTTTCTCAACTATCTTTTTTTCTTACTAAGAAAAACATATTTTATTCCACAAAGTCTGGTTTCTGTATACTGAATTTTATAACTCGCTATAATAGAAAAATCTTAATAATTCTGAGTGGTTAACAACATCTTTAGAAAACTCTATATAAATGCATTAATAGCCATGTCAACATATCATTTCCATTCTCCACACTGTTGTCCTTGGGTATAAATAGTCTATATATCTGTCAAAACTAATCAAATATATTTTAAATCTGGATAGAATTCATAGTACAATATTCTTAATTTCTCTATTGTTTTTTAAAACACCCTTTCTACAATCTTCTCCTCTCAATGCAATCACCTATCCACCCGATTTGGACCCAAACAGAATGGAAAATCTGTGTATTTTCCTTCATATATTGCGTACTATAGATATATAAGCCATAACTGTTTTTGGTTGTTTTTTATCTGTGAATCTAAATTTCTTAGTCAATCAAAGTAAAAACTATATTTGGACGTTTTAGAATAGGTGTCAGTAAATTCTTCCTTTTTCGACAGATTTCTTTAACGTAAAATATAGAAAAGTACATAAATCCCTTTGAGCGAATAAGGTTGAACATATTATAGGAATTTACAGCTAAATATATTATTATTAAATCACTCGGACCTCTCAAATCACAGACGGTTGTTAGTGTGATCTCATAAGAAGTTGGGATTATCCGTTGTACTATCCAAATTTTACTTTCATTCTTACTCAATCACTCCAACTAGTAGAATTTATTAGTCTCACTGTCACACCATATATATCCATTTTGTTGAGTTATCTTGGTACTCTCGGATTGAGTCCAAAGAGCTTATGAATTCTGCGTCGAACTCTTGCAATCTATAATTTGCTTGATATTTTATCTTTGTGACACGAAATTGGAGGTTCGTCTCTTTTCTATTGGTGTTGGTTTCTTTATATATATATATATATATAGTATATATATATAGTATATATATATATATATATAATATATAAACTATATCATATATGTATATAGATATTTATATATTCAGAAGCTGTATATATCAGTTTTAGGAACAATTTTGAACCTTTTTTTATATTAATATATAATAAAATAATTTTGTATGTATTACTTATACAGTTATTAAATTTTTTAAATAAATTTTTAAAAAATACACATAATTATTTAAATATTTTTCAAATATATAATAATATTATTGACTCTCACATTTTCTCATAATAGTGAGCAGTGCTAATAAATATGATTAAGTTTGAATTAAATAATTAAAATAAATAAAATAAACTCATTATTATTATATATAAATATAAATATATATATAGTCTAATTATACACTTAAAATTTTTATTGACGCTTATAATATATCTACCGAAAATGTCATGAACAATTGTAATGACATAGGAAAATAATATATAAAGATATATCGAATTGACATTTTATCATGTTGATGAAAAAAAAATAATATTTTCCAAATTTATATTGGTATATAGGTTATTTGTGAGGTGTACATGAACTTTTCTATTATGAGAATAGAATACAAAAATAAAAAAAATTTACATTATAAATCAATTTTTTAAGAACTATTGGACAATGATACCCACTCTAATTCCAAGTCCAATTTCAAAATCATTTCGAGATAGGTTAATATTCTAATCTAAACCAAAATGGTCCTACTTTTACTAATAATAAAAAGTTACTTGTATATTCGTTTGAAGAGAACGATACGTATAAAGACGTGTTTAAAATAGAAGATATAGAAAGAAGAAGATAGAAGAAGAAGTAAGAAGAAGAAAAGAAAGAAGAAGACGAAGGAGAAGAAAGAAGAAGTAGAAGATGAAGAAGAAGACAAAGAAGAAAGAAGAAGATAGCTCGTAAGAAGAAGAAGAAAAAGAAATGTAATAAAGTATAATCAAATAGAAAGTAGAAAGAAGTAGAAAGAAGAAGAAGATAATAAGTAAATAGATAAGAAAGAAGAGAAAAAGACACGAGATAAATGGAAAAGAATAATATAAAAATAATAAGAACCCTAGAACATAGAAAAAAAAAGAAAGGGAAAAATAAGGAATAAAAGAAAATAAAAAGAAAAGGAAAAAATAAAGAATAAAAAATAAAAGGAAATAAGAAAAAGAAAAGACAAAGTACGAAATATTTAAAAAAGAAATAGAAAGAAGAAGTAAGAAGAAGAAGAAGAAGATAAATAGGGGTGGTTTTTCTCAAGAGGTGAAGAAGAAGTTAAGATAAGAAAAGAAGATAGAAAAATATAGAAGAAAATGAATAAGTAAGAAAGAATAAGAAAGAAATATAAAAAAGAAAAAAAAAATATGAATAAAAAGAAATAGAAATTATAATAAGAATATATAAAGAAAATAATATAAGTAAAGAAAAAAGAAATAATAATGACCCTTTTCATATAAAACAGAAAGAAAAATGAAAAAAATGAGAAAAAAGTAATATTAATTATATGATAATTTTAGTAATATTGTTTTACTTTATATAATTTTTCTGGCGGCCATGACTGGGCTCTGTTGCAGGACAATCTATATGAATTTTTTTTTAGAATACACACGAGGATGAGCCGTTGGAGCGTGAACAAAATAGATAAGCACATTTGCGAATGAAAAAGAAGAAGCTCATTGATAGTGGCATTTGTTGAGAAACGAGTTCTTTATTTACAGTGAATAAAAAGAGAAATTAAAACAAAACAAATGGATATCCGTGTAAAGCCATATGAACAGTGGTGAATGAAGCGACGTTTGTTTATATTTATATTATTCTGAAAGGGGCAGGGGGCTTTTGAATCTGTGCTTCTCAATTATTGCGGAAAATTATAATTATATCATTATGCAAGTAATAAGTAAATGGAGTGTAAATGTTTAATTTCTATGCATGATTCTCTTCAATTGCAGTATAAGTATATATAGAAGTAATAAGTACAAATGGTATGGTACCCGAAGAAATATTATATAGGCAATTAAATATATAATTTTGAGATTTTAATAAATTACCCATATAACTAATACTTAGCTACTGATTCGGAAAATACATATATGTATATTCTATTTAGACTATATAATATATATAAGTGAACATTTTGTGAACCTGATTTCTATGACTGCGAGCTTATAAGATATTTCATCATTTATTTAGCATTATTTTTATTAATTAACAAACTGAGGTAAATTTATAATTTAATATATTCAACTCATTGTACTAAATTTATACTAATTATTTAGAATAATATAATTAAGATATCAACTATAGCAATATTTATCATCAATCCGTAATTTAATATTATAAAATATATATATTATTATATATATATTAAATTATTATATAATATATATTATATATTATTATTAATATATTTATATATATATATATATATTATTTATATATATATATTAATATATAATTAATATTATAATATTAATATATAATATTATAAATTAATATTAATATGTATATATATATTTAATATAATATTATATATATATTAATATATTATTAATTATATATAATATTATTATAATATATATTAATATTATTAATATATTAATATAATATACAATTAATTAATATATATAATATATATTTATAATATATATATATATAATATATTATATATATATTATTATTAATATATAATTATATATCTTAATATATTAATATTATAATATTATATATTTAATATATAATATAATATTAATTAATTATTTAATATATAATATACATATATATATATATATAATAATATATATATATCTAATATATAATTAAAATTAATATTATATTATAATATAATAATTATATTATAGTGGGACCGAGGAATACATGATAGGGTGACAGGTTAGTACTAAGTGAGGTGTCATCTATCACTATATCCAAATATTATATTTGAGTATATTCATTATTAATAAGAATATATATATAAATTTATAAATATGGTATATATATAGGTATTTAAATATAAATTATTAAAAAATTTTATTAATGATAATAGTGTAAAAAAAGTATAAAAATAAATACATTGATTTTATAAATAATTTATTAAAGAAAATATAAAAGCAGACATATTAATCATTTATATATTATGGAAAACCCTTCAGGGTTGTCTATAGTATAGATATAATATAAATTAATTATTCCTATTTATAATTATTATGGTAGGATAAATTTCAGATAATAATAATCCTTATTATAAATGTATTTCGAGCATAGAACATTCTAAACCTTCCGAGAATTAACTCCATAAAGATCTTCATATTTCTTCTCCAATAATAATTATAATATATATAGGAATATATGAGTTACTCAAGTAGCATATCTCTATTACTCATATTGTAGTCACTTAGTAGTAGTCAGTAAAAAGATATTATACGAAAATTTTTAACGAGTAGTAATAGTATATATATAAAATTTATTTCGTTAATAGTATATATAATATAATATATATATATATATAGTATGAAAAACGTAACAATTATAATATATTAGAAAATGTATATGTGATGATAAGAATATTTATGATATATTCTATTCTCTTGATTCTATCTTCGCCTATTTTATCGCTTTTTTTCTTATCGGTATAGTATATACTATCGATAGGAGGACTCGAAGTGACATAAATATATAATATATACTACTTTAACAATCTGTGTACTATACTAGTATAATCTATATATAATATATCTATATATTTAATATTATATATATATATATACTGCTATATTATTATATTAATATATATATATATATATATATAATGAATACTAACACGTATATATATATACCATATACACTTATATATATATATATATATCATATGATTATATATGATATTTGACTAATATATATGATTATATATATATAAATATATTCTATTCACATAGCCGTATGAGTATCTAACTATATATATACGATATTATATATCTATTATATATCTATCACCCTCTTAATATTATCTATACTCATCTCTTATCCTATTCATTACTCTGTATCTGCTGCTTCTTTCATAATGGTTCATATTTTCGGACTATTTTCATATATCTTACTATCTCTCTATCTTAGTCTTCTCTATCTATAGGCTCCTCTCTATATATATATCATCATTTATACTATATATATATATCATCTCTATCCTATACTCTTCATCTTATTCACTAGTCATACTATACTTACTATTCACTACTTCTCATCTATAATATATTATATATATATTAATAATATATATATATTAATATATTATTATATATATATTTATATAATATATATATTAATATATATATTATAATAATATTAATTTAATATATAATAATTAATATAATATTATATAATATATAATTTATAATATTATATAATTATAATATTTAATATATATAATATAATATATTATAATAATTATATAAATTTAATATTCATAATACACCCTCCCACTGCTGTCAAAATTCCGAATATCCGGATTCGAGCTCTCCGAATCCGGATTCGGATTCCGATTCAAAATCGAAGGTGCTGGATTCGGTATATCGAGATTCCGGAATATCGGATTCAGTACCTTTCCCCATAATAAATCATATATATATAATACACTACGGATATTACTGAGGATTTCGGTAATATATCGTAATGTTATCATAAAGGGTACCTGGAGGCCGGATTTAATCCGTGTATTACGTGAATTCCTCGATAACATTTTTTTTTTACTCACATACGTGAATTCGGATTTTCGGATATAAGTATATCTACGGAGATTCCTCGTAAATCCGGGCATTCGAATCACGAGTCTATTATCTTGTTTCAAATAACAGGATGTTCACAAATAAAAATTCATTCCACTACCAGTATATACAAAAAATTTAATAATAATAAATAAATAATAAATAAAATAAAAACGAATAAAATTATTTATATAGAATAATAAATAATAAATATTATGTATATATCTATTACACATTTATATAGATGTCACAATTTACATAAAATAGGGATAAGGAGTGTTGAGTACATATATAGTATAGCCAATCAAATGAGTATAATGCAATATTTATTCTAAATTATTATTTGGCTAATATATATACTAATATATCGCCAAATTATAATTGCAAGGAATATTATGAAGTATTTAACAGTTATTTTCGTCAAATTTAAGGTGGGATTGTCTAACAAAGAAAAGAAATTGCTATATAAATATCATCAGAAATAATTGTGTCTAATTTTATCAATACATATAATTTGAATCATATTAGGAAAAAACATTTTATTTGCAGCTGATGTTTTTGCTACACAAAGAGTATTCATTTTTTTGATTTTCATGACATTTTTGCATAATTTACCTATGTAGTAACTAGATTCGACCATTTAAAAAATTTATTTTAGCAAATGCTTTTTAGTAATCTTTAAAGTAATAATACTATTTTTAAAATAAAAAATCAACATATCACAATAGATTGAAAAAAATAGTATGGATGAGGACTCTTTTGAAGATTGAATGTGTTAAAAGTAAAGTGGTTGTTGCTGTGGAAGAATTGAAGTTAAGTGTAAGAATATGTCAGTACATTTTTGCGTCTTCACTTACACACCTACATCCTAGCATCCTATTTTTATGAAATTTATAGAAAAGATGGAAATGTAGAAGTAACATTCCTTTTATTTACAGCATTATTCAAAATATAGAACTACTTGACTTATGGGCACTTCATTTCATTGTCCATTCAAATTCGTCATGACATTCCGAGAGGCCAAATAGTTATATAGCTATAGCGTAAAGTGCCTTAAATTAAAGTTGTCAATGTTTCAATTCTACCTACTCTGATAATTTCGTAAAAAAATTTGAGCAAATTTTCAAAATTGGCATGCATAATTTCGACCCTCTATCGAGAAAACATGGAAAGATATAGATATATACCTATATTGTAAATTACTTATTTTATATTTCATATATTAGTATAATATTTTTATTTATGAACTTGCTTGTACCAATATTTTTTTATTGAGCATCCCTCACATTATTTTTAATTGACACAACTATGACAAATGTTCATTACTTATTCTTAAATTTATTATAAGTATAATATATATAAAAAATATATATTGTGTAAATATATAAAAATAAACTTGAAGTCTATTTTTTTTTCTTGTCAGGATATGTATTATATATATAAATATTATATATATATATATTATATATATATATATATATATATATATATATATATATTATATATATATATATATCAATATATATAATATATATATATATATATAGATATATATATAGAGCGATGTGAATAATGTAATTTTACAATTAGGTGACTAAATTATGTATTAATGTTTTATTGTATTGAGCATGATCAAGTATGATATTAATTTCTTCAACATATATACATATAGTTTTATTGGATTTATATATTATAATAATCTTATGATATATATAATCAATATAATATATTTTTATATCCTTATAAATAATAAGCAAATCAAGATAAAAAGATTTTTATATTATAAACAATTAGTATTATTCTTTATTTATTTAGTAAATTAAAAATCAATTATATATACATTATAAATAAAAATATAAATAAAATTATATTATATCTAAAGTGTATAATAAAAAAAGTAAATAACAGCTATATCGTAGATTTAATTATATAATAATAATATATAATAACTTATTTTTTAGTCCATTGATGTTGAATATTAATATATAGTAATATTTTACTAGGATATAGAGTGCATATAAGCTAGTAAAATATCATATATATATATTATCCAAACTATCTTTTTCCATCATATACCACCTTTTTTCCTATAATTCACCTATTTTTCAAAATGTTTGCACAAACATATATGTGAAATATACTCTCGCATAGACTGGTGAGATGTAAGGATGCGTATAACATAGCACTGGAAACAGAAAAGTAGTAAAAAGAATATTACGCAAGTCGAAAATTATTGTTCCAAGTTAATCGCACCCTCTTTATATCTTTTAGTGAGAACTCGTCGCTATTAGAAATCCACCATATACTGAGCCTTGCATACCGGGAATCAAACGAGCGGAACGCCTACTAGGGATCATCGTCAATGTGGGGTTTAAACAATCCTTGGCCCAGGTAGCCACAAACACATATCCTCCTCTCATGAAACCCTGCATACTCTGAATTAGATGGGCCGAGCTTCACCTTTATTTCTCCTACAGAATATTCCGATTGCGCCAACACGACTCACCACTAGTCACAGCAATAGTCACCATCTTATACCACTCGTATCTATCTATTTCATTGTTCCTTTCCCCACATGAGCAGTATCCAACTCAACGTATACTCTTTATTTTATTCTGTTCAATTTTACTCTCTATAACTTCACACCACACAACTCTAATTTCGTTCATGTTTATTATGCATTTTTTAATCAAATTTTTCTCACACATAAACACGTACCCATAAGATTGATCCATAAAAACTGAAGCAGTTTGTACTTTAGAATCATATAAATCTATTCTCTCAATAATAAGTACTTTACTTACTATATTATTTCATGTTACCCAGGTACAACTAATGTCACTATTAAATCACTATATATAGTATATTATATAATATACTATAATATTATATTAATATATATAAATATTATATATATAACCTAATTATATATTATAAATATTAGAAATTATATTTTAATTACCTATATATATATATAATACTAGTTATATTTTGAATGTCCGAATGGTATATATATAGTATTATATATATATATATATATATATATATATATATATATATATATATATATATATATATATATATACTATATATATATATATAATTTTGAATCAAATACACTCCTCGTTTCAAAGAGAATTTTAAGTCAATTTTTCAACTTTTCATTAAAAGAAAGAAAGAATATTTTACAAGAAACGAAAGAGAGAATTAAAAAAGGAAAAAAAAATGCCTTTTTTAAAAAATTTTTTTATGTTTATTTCCAAAGGGTAAAACAAAGCCAACTACGTATTTTCTTCTCAGTGAATAAAGTATTATTATATATATAATATAATATATATATAATATATATAATATATATTATATATATAATATATATATATATATATATATATATATATATATTATATATATATATCATATATATATATATATATTAATATATATATAGTATATATATTATAGTATATATATATATATATATTTATATATAATTTGAGTTCATATATAGAACCCACCGCGGCACACATGAGAGAATCGGCACACCTGGTGATAATAACATCCGTGGGTGGGTTTTTGACTCGTACATATGTTTAAATGTCAAGGAAAATTTGGATGGTGAAACGAATATTCGATTTAAAAATATAGAAAAAACATTCGCTACATAAAAAGAATGTCCTTAACAAAATAAATTAGTCCTAATATTACACGTTAGATAGACTCGCATGGTGCTCCACTGAATATTCAGTTCTTGTAGATAAGTCACGCTGAGTGATAGTAGTTACTTTTAAAGTTGGAGGATTCAGATCAGATATGGGATAACTTTTAAGAAGGTGTTATGGACCATAAAGTTAGAAAATAACAGTAGTTATGCTCCGGTTTTTTTTTTTTTTTTTTTTTTTTTTTTTTTTACAGTTATCACCACGCTCACGGGCAAAGCCCTATTCAGGAGGGGGTGTTACACTCAACATAATTTCAACTAACGCAAATTACTCAGATGAGCACAGAAGGAATAGAGGTATCGGTCTGAAACTTGAATATAATCTATTTGAGGTATAAGCTCGAAACCGACGAGTTTCAAGTCGCTAGGATGTATATAGGGGGTACTCCCCCGAGAGGCGTCAGCTCAAAAATATGTCGCTAACGCTTTGTTGCGGCTTCGAGCGCGTGGAGATTAGGCTTATAGACGAGTTAGGCTCGAGCATGATGACGTAATCTCGTCTAGAGGAGATTACGTACCCCTGCGTCCCCCCGTAAGGGGGGACGCTGCCCCCTTAAAAAATTAAAATTGGTCGTAGAAGCTGAAGATTTGATACGAAGCAATCGATTGCCCGAAAGAATCGATTCCTGAGTCAAAAAAACGATTCCTGCAAGGAATCGTTTTTTTTACGCACACCGACTCCGGCTCCGGCTTCCGGCTCCGGCTCCGGCTAACGGCTCCGGCTCCGGTATGGCTCCCGATATAATATCTATATGGTTAGAGAGTTTATCGTATCGGGTTAAAATTTTGGAGGAGGGTTAGATGGTGACATAAACTCGTCGAGACGAGATTACGTACCCTGCGCCCCTCCGTAAGGGGGGACGTAGTCCCCTTAAAAAATTGAATTGTTCGTAGAAGGCTTGAAATTTGGCTAGTGTATAGAAGAAGGAGAAAGGAGTCTGACGTAATCTCGTCGTAGACGAGATTACGTACCCCTGCGTCCCCCCGTAAGGAGGGACGTAAAGGCTGAAATTTGGATTAATGTAAGAGAAGGAGAAAGGAGTCTGAATCTATAGAGTTTGAGTTGGCAATGGCTCCGGTTGCTGGCTCCTGTGCGGTGGCTGGGATAGTAAATATTCTGTATAATATGCAATATTGGTGTTCAAATATATGTTTATAAGGATGGTAGATCTCGACTCCTGGGTGTTTGGAGGCTCCTCACTGGCGAAAAGCGGTTGGTTGTAACAGGCCCGGGTCGCGCGTGTGCGCGCCCGCAGGCGCGCCTGCCGGTGCGATCTCTTCTCAGTGAACCCTACACAGATAAGTGTGAGTGAATCCAACTTTATTAGTGTTAATCCTGTTCACGCATCACAAATACAGATGTAGCCTCTCGAATTCAATTATCCTGGCACTTTATGACCAATATCCTGACTCCTTCGGAATGTGTTTTTTATTGAAGACCAGTAGTAAACGAGAATAGTTCGATCTCGCAGGACCGATCACATAAGTATCACCGAGACAAATTTCACTGATCATTTTTTTAATCAGCTGAGGTGGTTTTTAAATGAAACATTCTCTATAGAAGCATCAGCTGCAAGTTACCCTTATCGAAGTTATATTGAACTTTACTAAATTATTCTCAAGATGCGAAGGAGTTCTCATCTGCAATCATGTGGATATTACACATTTAAAAGATGTAGAGAAACATAGAACCCACGCTGCTAAGTCTAAAAATAACACTTACGAAAATTATGGACGTGTAAACGGTGAATATTCTCTCAGGAAAGACTTATGCTTCAGTCAGTGGACGAGTTTCAGGGTTCACTAAATTTCTACACCCCCAGTTGCTCTTCCTCTTAAAAAGCGCTGTTTTAGCCACAACTACACAACACCAAAGCCTATCTTTAAACTACCGGATACTTACCTTAATGACGTCAAAGTGAAAATACACAATCTCAAGTGAAGTCTGAAGTACACTCCTTTTTAAATTTACCCATTTCTTTCTTACTTGTATCAGTTTAGCACGTGAAATGGTCAACCTCATACCGGTCGTGATTTATGAGATTTGAAATATATGAAGACTCCCCATTCCAGTTCGCGCTTTTACGATTTATTTGCAATACTGTATCTTTGCAGCGATAACGGTACAGGTGTTGATCTCCAGAACAGTAATTTATATGCATACGACTCACTGCTGATCTTTCAGCTTGTAATGCTTATCATCTCAATATCCTTAGGAAAGGAACATTAGGATTGAGTGCTCAAATTTGGACAAGTTTGACATCTTCAATCTCAGTTCTGGTGTATCTGGAACATCCTCAAATCATTGAGATTGACAGAGTACGAATATAATCTTCAATTATTAAAGTAATGAAGAAGAAATATTAAACGCCCTCGGAAACGAAAGACGTTTTTTGGGTGTATTCCCTGTTGAATGAACTCGGTTCTGTGAATTGGAGTAACGCGACCTGGTCTTATCTTCAACACATTCTCCTAGGGATGTTTCGAGCAATGGCCACTGGAGCCGTGTATAAGAAATAAAAATAATGTTGTATATTTCCTTGACTTCTGCATTTTAGATTTTATGTTTAGTAACATTATTGTAAAATCTTTTTTAAAATTAATAATGTTCAATATGTTAAGACCTTATGTTTTTCCTGTACAACCCATCAATTCTAATTTATGCGGTTATACTGTATTATTTCATTATATGTTTTTTAAATAATGTTTCTTTTAATAAACTTGCTAAATATATTTGATGCTAAAAATTTTATGTCAATGATTTTATTAGATCCAAGAAAGGTTTTATAAAGGCTTTAAAATAAAAACTGGTTTTCTTTTCCCTCCTTTTAAACAAGAACTTATTATACTAAAGAAAAATATGGCTTAATCAAATAGATCAATAGATGGGTGGGGAGGGGGGGTGGGGGGGTTGTTTGATTTACTGATTTAACTGATTTAGGGTAATGTAAAAACATCGAATTTTATCAAAAAATATGACTTGAATCAATAGATCAATAGATCAATAGATCACGGATGGACAGAAGGGTGGTTGGATTATGGTTTGATTTACTGATTTACTGACCTTAGGGTATGTAAAAAGTAAATTTTTAAGCTATTAAAGCATGAAAAACAATAAATTTTTTTTAGCAAAAAAAAAAATAAAAAATAAAATTAAAAATACTAAAAAAAAATTTTTTTGAAAAAAATTAAGTTGAAAACAAAAGCTCACTCTTAAACTAAAAAAAAATTTTTTTTATAAATTTATTAAAAGAAAACAGAACACGTTTGCGTTCTCGTGCCGGATCGCGCCTGCGGCGCCCGCTTTCGCGTCGGACCGCGCCGGCGAGCGTGCCTGCGGGCATGCACACGCCCACGTTTCGCATCGGATCGCACCGGTAGGCGCGCCTGCGGGCGCGCCAACACGCGTCGACCCGGGGGCCTGTTGACACAACCCGCATTGCTCAAGGGAGCCCCAACCACCAATAGTCGAGATCTACATCCTTATAAAACATATATTTTTAACACCAATATATGGTATTATTATACAAATATTTACTATCGCAGCACCGCAACGGAGGCCAGGAGGGGTCGCGGTGCTGACTCAAACTCTATAGATTCATACTCCTTTCTCCTTCTTCTACACTCCAAATTTCAGCCTTCTACGATCAATTAATTTTTTAGGGGGGCTACGTCCCCCCTTACGGGGGGCGCAGGGGTACGTAATCTCGTCTACGACAAGATTAGGGTCGACTCCTTTCCCTTCTTCTATACACTAGCCAAATTTCAGCCTTCTAACGACAATTCAATTTTTTAAGGGGATACGTCCCCCCTTACGGGGGGACGCAGGGTACGTAAATCTCGTCTACGACGGATTACGTCATCATGCTCGAGCCTAACTCGTCTTAAGCCTAATCTGCACGCGCTCGGAAGCGCAACAAGGGCGTAAGCGACATATTTGAGCTAGCTCTCGGGGGGGAGGTACCAAGAACCTGTTCGTTCTCGTGACAATGGTCTCAGGTGCCCTATACACATCCTAAGCGACTTGAAAACTTGTGGGTTTTGAGCTTAATATCTCAATATAGAATTTATTCGCAAGGTTTCAAGACCGGATTATCCTCTATTCCTTCCTATCGAAATGGGTGGGGTCGGTCAAACCGGAGCATACCTACTACCAACGACGGCGAATGGGGTCCAGTTGGGGACAATCAATGAAGATATGGTGAACAGATTGCAGGGCTTAATGAGGCGACGGCAAATTTGAAGATGGAAGGAGGGTCCCGTGGCATATAGTGACTGTGAGTGATATTGGCCAATTCGGAGGCGTGCAAGTATTTACCTTGTGCAAGCTCTTTCGTCGGTGAGAGGAAGACCACTCAGTGCAATGCCTCCCGGTTATATATTTCTAAGTTTCGCCCGTAGTTGATCACTCGTCCAGACTCTTACCAATAAGATCGGAAGCCTTAATTGTCGGAGAGCAGGATAATATTCAGTTGATGGGAGGCGGCCTTATCGAATGGAATCCGGGAGGTACTTAGAACAGCTCCGAAAAGAAGCGACGGCCATTTTGGCCTCTCTGTCACCGATTTCTTTGCCAGTTACCCCAAACGCGAGAGGGAGTCTAACAGTATAGTATGATTTGTTTCTTACGAGAGTGGAGCAGCCGAAGAAATTGTTGTACAGCGTATGTCATTGTGTTTTTAAGAATAGGGGCTTTCAGCGCCTGGAGTGCGCTGAGCGAATCTGAATAAGTGACATAAGAGTGGTCATGGTTAAGGAATACAATTCGAGAAAGGACAATCGTTATAGCCATTAATTCTGTCGTAAAAATTGAAGCATGTAGGGGGAGGGTGTGGGAGAGGTTGCAGTAAGGAAAGACAGCAGACGCACCCACATTGTCCCCTGTTTTAGAGCAGTCAGTAAACACTGGGGTGAATCCACCGTGAACTGCGGAATGAGACAGGAATGATACCTTTAACAAGGCAGCGGGGTGGCTACATTTGGAGAGAGGGGTCAGGACCAGGCAAATGGTGGGAGAAGGGAATAGCCAAGAGTATACTCTTCATCATAACAGAACGGCAGCACCTTTTGCAAAGGATATTAAGGAAGCTAAGGATTGTTGTAACTGTGTTTGCATTTGGCCAGTAAGGAGGATTCTGAGGTATCTCTGGCAGAATCACTGTCAGAGCAGATGTTATTGGGATTTGAAAGCGAAGATAACTTGTGCACATGATTCTAAGAGAGAGTGGCATTACATCGGATTCAACTTCAAGGCTCACCCGGGGGGACGATTGAAATGCTCCAGTGAGGATATGGATAAAATTATTTTGAATGGGATCTAACAGGTGTAGTAGAGTTTGGGAGTCCTGACCATAAACTACGCAGCCATATTTCAGCTTTGATCGGATTAGAGTGGTGTGGAGACGTAAAAGAGACTTACGATCAGAACCCCAAGATTTTTAGGCGAGATTACGTTATATGCCAAGAACGCGATGACAAGTCGTTTTCAGGAGTTTAATGTGCGGTGCGTGTTAGGTGGTCATCTAGAATGAGTCCTAGAAATTTAACTTGCGAAGTTACAGGAATGAGTGAACCATATAAGGTTAGGTTCGCAGGAGGAAGGGTGGAAGGTTCTTCGACTTCCATTTTTCCTAAATAGTAGTGCTGAGGTTTTTGTGAGTGAGAAATGGAAGCCATGAGAATTACCCCATTGTGAAATATAGCTAGTTGAAGTTGCCTTTCAAGAAATGGCAGCCTGGTACCGGCAATATATAGCGCCAGGACATTGACATAGAAAAATTGACCATCGCTGGGATAGAAGAACGATATTATTGAATTAGAGAACAAATAATAATACACTTAGAACACTACCTTGCGGAACGCTTTCATACAGAGTAAAGTGACGTGATGGAACAGAAGATCACGGAAATCTTGATGAATCTGTCTAACAGGAGGCATTTAATAAAGAGAGGGAACTGACCTCGGAAACCGAGCTAGTGAAGTTTAAGGAGAACCACAGTTCTCCATGTTGTGTCATAAGCTTTTTAAAGGTAAAAAAAGACACCAAGAACCATCCCACCAGTTAAGAAGGTTTCTCAGATGTCATGATTTAGTTTTAACAAGGGATCCGAGGTCGAACGATTTTTGAGGAAACCAAATTGGGAGTTGGAAAAAGCCTGGTGACTCTCCATAACAGGGAGAAGACGGACTGAAACCATTTTCTCCATTAATTTACAATTATGACAGGTCAGTGAAATTGGTCTTTGGTTGTCCGTCATCTTCGGATCTTTCCCAGGTTTGGGAATAGTAATTACAAAAGCTATAGTCCAAATAGATGGAAAAGAGGATTAGATCCAGATTCTGCTATACAGATCCATCAAGAACGTTGGTGTAGAGGGGTGAATATAACGGAGCATTGTTTACGAAATTAAGTCTGGGCCAATCGTCTATGCTGTTTTCCAGTGCAGTTTGATACTCTGCAAGTGAAAAGACGGTTATAGATATGATCTTCCCCTTTCGCAGTTGAAAAGTCTGGCGATGCAGTGTTAATTCTCAATATTTAAAAGGCTTCAGGATAGCGGAAAGAGCTGGAGTAGCTAGCAAAACTATAACCTAATGCATCTGCAACAGCTATATGAGCAGATATCGTATCGGTTATATTAGGCCCAGAACGGAGGACTATGGGTGAAGAGTTGTTGGAGCGGCGAGATATTTTCTGTGCAACTTTCTGCACTGAAGAAAGGGGAATTATGGAGTTGACAGTCTAATTATAAGTTCGAAAGTATTATCTACGTGTTTGGTAATTAATTAGACAAGATTTCGCCGCAGCTGCTTTAAAAATAATCATGTTTGAGCTGGCGCGGGTCCTTTTGGGTAGTAGAGTTTTTTCTTCTCCCGGTTAGCGTTGGTGCAAACTGGCAACACTCTTGAAAACGCACCAAAGGGGTTGCCTTGATAAAGGAAGAAGTCCACCTCCCGCTGCGATCATACGCCAGCTGGACATTGAGTTTTAAGATTTGGATCCGGTGCAATTCATTTAAGGTTATTGATAATGGTGTAACTCTGCTGTATAAATAATTAAAGGCTGGACCAAGAAAGTTATCCATAAAAAGAATGGGGAGCAAAAGGAAAACTATTGTACTGGCAAAAAAGATCTGCAATGCTAAACGTTTCAATATGTACGGGAGTTCTGTGTTAAAGCATCCCAGGGAAAAGAGTTTCAGAAGATCGTACAAAAGATCCTACGGAACTTAAGAGACGAGGTGAACATGAGTCGCTCCATAAGTGGTGGAGAAAGTTGAAAAGTCTCGTAGTATACACCAGAAGAGGGGAGCTTGCTTAAAAAAGATCAGCTAAGTCTACCTTAGTAAACTCACACTTGCTCGGAGCCAAGTAAGCAAATCGAGCATGACAGTAAAAAGACGTGAACAGAATGACTTCATGCTATCACTGCCATGAAATCTAAATTTGAAAAGGGACTGAAAGATATAGGGGATAGATTTAAATGAACTAAGTATTCCTACGGCACCTCCTCTAATCAATGTTCACCCTCTTTCTTTAGAGATTTTGCAGATGAATTTTATTCCTAAGCGGTTGGCGGAAGTTCGCGAACATGACCAATAGTCGAACTTCTGCAAGATATGCCCTTTTGTGTCAATATGCTTTATTAGTTGAACAACGTTCTTCAAAAATTAGAAATGGTAGCCACGACAAATTCCATTGAGGAAAGGTGGCTATGCTTTGTTGGTTATAAATATTATGATGATGGTCTTTTTTGAGACAATTGTCTCTTTTGGTGTCTGGATTCAGATGGGGAGGAAAGGCTGAGACGTGGGTCTCGACGAGAAGGAACAACAAATCCGAAAAGTAATTAATTGTCGTACAACAGAGATTTGAGTTGTATGACCGGTTTTGGGGGGAGGAGTTTTCGTGTTAATTTGGTGGAGGGCCTTCGGCCATGAATGTGAAGTACGCTTTGTTCAACTAAGTCCATCTTATTCATGCTGTGGACTTGATGATCGTTGGAATAGCAAGCAAAATGCTTCTTTGTTTAAGAATGGATCGATATTAGCTCTGTCAAGCAAGTAGATTCAGAAATGGGTGTAGACTATGGGAATGTTTCCGTGGGATAAGTGTAAGAAGGTGACACCGGAAAAGTGTCACTTTTTTGTAAAAAAGATGTTGGAGTTGCGATATTGGGATCCAATATGGGATCCGTTAGATTACGGAGGTCTGACGCCAGAGGCTGTCAGTGAGCCATCAAGTGGGTGATTTGGAAAACTGGTTTATTTGGGGGGAGAGAGAGAGAGAGAGAGAGAGAGAGAGAGAGAGAGAGAGAGAGAGAGAGAGAGAGAGAGAGAGAGAGAGAGAGAGAGAGAGAGAGAGAGAGAGAGAGTTGACGAGATGAGAGAGAGAGAGAGAGGAGAGACGAGAGAGAGAGAGAGAGAAGAAGAGAGAGAGAGAGAGAGAGAGAGAGAGAGAGAGAGTTGGTCGTCACATTAGGCTCCATTTGGGGTCAAGTGTGGTGCCCTACAGTTGATAATTGTGCACGCCTTGATTTAACAACGTATTGTCTTTATAAGCAATTTTCATAGAAATTAAACCACAAACTTTGTCTCCGAAGATGAGAAAATATAACAATTA
>JABUQX010069012.1:30000-35000 GCA_015478945.1 Trachelipus rathkii
TATATATATATATATATATATATATAATATATATATATATATAGTATATAATATATAATAATATATATCTATATATATATATATATATATATCATAGTACTATTATATAATATATATATATATATGTATATTATATATATATATATATATATATATATATATATATAAATACTTAAGTATATTATATATTATATATATATCTATCTATATTATATATATATATATATATATTTTATATATACTTATATATATAATATTATATATAGTATATAGTAGTATATATATATATATATTATATATAATATATTTATATATCATCCCTCTCGAAAATGCTTACTGGCTTCGGCCATATATATATATATATATTTATAATAATAATGACTAGTATATATATATATATATATATATATATATATATTATATATATATATATATATATATATATATATATATATATATATATATATATATATATATATATATATATATATATATTTATATATATATATTTATATTACATCTCTTTGGTTGGTACCTACCCTTGGTATGAATCCTGCTTTGACTCGGAGGACGCTTTGGAGACTGCTGAAAAAGTTGGGGCAGTGATCTTCGAGAGAATGAGCAGGTTCATTCCATTTTCTACTAAATCTTTTTCTACTCATAATCCGTGATTCAATGGCACCTCTTCTCCTGCTCTTCAGGATAGAGAAAATGCCTATCAGAAAAGGAAAAACTCTCCTTCTCCTATCATTCTTGCTAATTTTTATTCAACTCTGAATCATTGCTGGGATATTATTCGTCAGCCTCAGCGTAATTTCACTAAAAGGAAGTGCGCTGACCTCCTTGGTTCTCCTAGTGATAAAAATTTCTGGCCCCTGACCAAAGACGTCTCTAATAACTTCTGTAAATCTGCCTTTCCTCTTCTTATTCGCTCTGACGGATCTCTATCTAATACTGTTGAAATTACTAATCTCTTGGCCTCCTTTTTCCATCTAATCTTCTTTATTTCCTGCTAACTGTGGTGTTCCGCAAAGGTTCTGTTTTATCTCCAACTTTATTTTTACTTTCCATTAATGATCTTCTCAGCTGCTCATCTAACTTTGTTCATTCTTACGCCGGTGAACCAACTTACTATTCTTCCACTCATTTCAAATCTGCTCCCTCTTTTGTTTCTACAGTTGCTTCTCGACTTCAGCTTTCCGATTCTATTATTGCCGACCTGGATGGGATTTCCCCCAGTGGGGTCACAACAACCTTGGGAAGTTCATCTCTTTCAAAACTCAACCAATTCACATCTCTCTATCAAAAATACCTCACAACTTTCCTATTTTCTTCGACGGTTCTCCCGTCTCGACTGTTGGTTTGAACATAAACAAAAAACTATCTTGGAAACCACACATCACAACGGTTGCTAGGGTGGCCTCAAAAAAGCTGGGGGTTCTGTTCAGATTGAGGGATTTTTTTTCTTTCTAACAGTTACTCCAGTTATATAAAGGTCTTATCCGCCTTGTATGGAGTACTTCCCACATATATATATATATATATATATATATATATATTATATATATAAATATATATTATATATATATAGTATATAGTATATATATTATTATATTATATATATATATATATATATATATATATATATATTACGTGAATATTTATTACATATATATTCGTGTATTATATAGATATATATACATACTATGTATATTGTATATATTCTCTATCTATATATATAGATACATCTCATATATATATATATATATATATATATATATATATATATATTGGATAGGGTTTATTCTAAGGCTAAAAAATTAATAAACTGTCCCCCAACTTTCTAACTCTCTTGAATCTTTGTCTCTGTGACGTGACGTTGGTGCTCTATCTCTTTACTATAGGTATTACAACAGCAGGTGCTCGAGGGAGTTCACCTCACGCATTCCACCATTGTCTCGCCTCGTAGCACAAGGGGTGCTTTTCTTTCTCACGAATTGTGTGAATATTGGGAACTACAGACTTGTTCCAGCAACCTCTCTTCTGTGGGACTCTCTGGCGTTCATTCTGTTTTTCCCGCTGTATTCAATCTTCCTCTCTTCAAGTTCTCCGTCTGTGGTCACCTCAGATGTTCCGTTAGGCTCGTGATTGGGTTGGTTTTCCCATTATTATTGCTTTTTTTTTTTAATATTGTTTTTTGTTGTTCTGCCCCTCCTTGAAAAGGGCTCTGCGCGGGGGTGGTTTATATATATATATATATATATAATATTATATATATATATAGTATATATATATATATATATATATATATACATATATATATCATATGTAATAATATATATATACTGTATATATATTATATATATTAATATATATATATATTATAGTATATATATATTATATATATATATATATATAGTATATATAATATATAATAGAGAGAGAGAGAGAGAGAGAGAGAGAGAGAGAGATGAGGAGAGAAACAATGTTAAATTAAAATGAATGTTAAAAAAAATAGTTTATATCTTAATTTAAACATACATTTCTCGCAGTATATTATATATATATAATATATATATAATGTAAAGTACTATATTATAATATATTATTTAAATGATATATATATATAATATATATATATATATAATATATATATATATATATATATATATATAAAATTATTTTGTGCAGAGAATAGCTATATAATATATATTATATATATATATAGTATATATATATATTATATATATATTATATAAATATATTATATATAATATATTATATATATATATATATTATATATATATTACTATATAAAGTCCCAAAAGTAAGTGTACTGATGTCGTATTTAATTATGTATTGGACTTACCTCAAATTACAAGTTATCTCCTTCGAAGTATGACCCTTGGAAGGTTACACAGCGGTTCCAACGTTTCTTCCATTGTTCATAGCAGTATCGGAAGTCCTTCTCCTGCAGTGTGTTTAGTTCACGTGTTACAGTATTTTTTATGTTTTCCATGTATAGAGGATTTGGAAGTACTTGAATGTTTTTCTTCGCCAGAAATTCTATAATTGAGAGCGCATTATGAGATGGCTCGTTATCGTGGTGCAGCACCCAATCGTCTGCAATGTCTGTTCTGATTCGCTGAACTCGTTTTCGAAGTCGTTCCAAGACATCTTTGTAAAAGACGTGATTAACTGTTTGTCCTGAAGGTACAAATTCCTTGTGCACAATACCACAGCTGTCGAAACCAACAATAATCAGTGTTTTCACCTTGGACTTGTTCATACGTGCTTTCTTCGGACGAAGATAATTTTTTGTGTACCATTCCGCACTTTGACGTTTGGTTTCAGGATCGTACTCAAAACCCATGATTTATCGCCTGTTATAACTTTATCCAAAAAAATGTACTCCATTTCGAGTCTTTCAAATAAAATTCTTGACAAATTTTGACCCTGTTCGTTTTCTGCTTCACAGACAAGTCTTTTGGCACTTGTTTTGCACGAATTTTTTGTTAAAATTCTATGAGCTGCATTTTTATCCAAACCAGTTTCTTCTGCAATCACTCTGACGCTCTGACACTGAACCAGCGGTCTCTCCATCACAGCTCTAACAACTTCCATATTTTCATCGTTTGTTGACGAGATTGGTCTTCCACAGCGAGGGTCGTCTTCAACATTTTCTCGGCCCTCTTTGAAAGCTTTGTGCCTCTTAAAAACTATAGTTCTCGATAGAGTGGCATCCCCATAAGCTTCGTTTAAAGAATCAAATGTCTCAGTGGCAGACTTGTTACGTTTCACACAGAATTTGATAGCGTACCGCTGTTCAATATTTTCCTTCATCGCAAAAACGTAACGAGGATAGAAAAGACGCCCATACACAAAAAGATATAGCGCAAAAATGTAACGAGGTTAGAACATACATAAAGAGTTATAGTACAAGACTGACTTTATAAATCTGGCTAAAACTGGTATGGATATGTAGTCTAGGTAACTAGCTCCCACTCGTATACATGCACGAGGAGTACAATTACTCGTCGTTCATGGATATTCAGTAAACTTACTTTTGGGACAGAGGAGTTATATATAGTCTATACTATCTTTATATATATATATAAATGCAATCTATATAATATTTTATAGACATTTTTTAATATTTTTTCATTTTAATAAATTAGAAGTTTGCAATTTTAATACAATAGAGCTATTTTTGTGGGATAATCAATATTAACGCATCATCAGCAATAATTATTTTCACTGCTACAATAATATTTATCATCATCAGTTATTTGTGAGCTCTCGTAAGGTGGAAACGAAATTAAAAACTGTTTCTTCTTAATAGTTTTATAATAAAAAGTACGTAAATCAATAAAAGAACTGTAAAAGATATTTTGTCACCATTTTTATTAATTAAATGTTTTATACAATTTTAATAGAATAGTTCTAATTTTGTTTGTAAGTAAATCAATATTAACGTATCATCACCAATATTTTTTAACACCTCTTTAATAATATATATATATATTATATATATATATATATATATATAATATATATATATTATATATATATATATAATATATATATATGGATATAATATTTGATATATATATATATATATATATATATATTATATATATATATATATATATATATATATAATATCATATATATATATATAATAATATATAGTATTGTGAGGGGATATTATTTTATATATATATATATAGTAAGTATAATATATATTTATATATATAAATTATATATATTTATTATATAGTATATATATAGTATATATTATATTATATATATAAATGAAATAGGACATGAAGGCATAATTTTGCACATTTTATAATAATGGACGTTTTTCGGGTAGTATAACGTTACCCATCATCAGATCTGTCAATTGAAAATAAAAGATAACTATAATTTTAATACACAAAATATAATAAAATGCAATATAACTGTAATACTAAATGAACACATGTTAAATTTAAAAT
>JABUQX010069012.1:47500-48990 GCA_015478945.1 Trachelipus rathkii
AAGGTTCAAATATGCAGGTAGATGGAAAATAAAAGAGGTAGAAAGTTTTTAGTATTTTGGAAGTGTACTCGGAAATAGAGGAGGAGTAGGGGAAGGCATCGCCGAAATGATAGGAAAATACGGAAGAAGTGTGAACGCTTTATATCTTTTGCTGAAGGAACAGAATGTGCCACTGCAGTCGAAAAGAGTGATTTTCGACCATATTTTGACGTCCAAATTGATATATGGTGCGGAGAGTAAGACAACAAACAGTTATAAACAGTTGTCTTTTGTGGAAATGGAAATCTATGTTTCAATGCACACATCAAACCTCTATAATTTTAAAATCGCACCGCACCGCACCGCACCAAAACGAGAGGACCGCACTCGGTACTTTGGCGTTATTACAGGGTATATAGTTGGACATAGAAGAAAATGCCAATTGAGGTGGGTGGGACGATCTGGAGAAGGATGGGGTAGGGGAAGTGGCGAGATGGTCTTGAGAGTGGAGGTGGGAGGCAGGAGACTAGGGGACGGCCAAAAAGAAGGTAAAGAGGCAAAGTGGAGGAGGTGCTGTGCTGACGAGCAACCGATTCCCGAACATCGTGGAACTGATAAAAAATGGTGACTTCGCGGATAGATGGTGGATGGAGAGGGAGGCTACGGCCAAACTGACAGGCAGACACATACCTATCTGGAAGCTGAAGTAAGAAGAGTATATAGTAGTATATATATATATAGTATATATTAGTATATAATATATAGATGCATTTTATAATATATATATATAATAGTATATATATTATATATATATATATATATATATATATATATAATATATATATATATATATATATATATATTATTATATATAAGAATAAAAGTTGTATTTAAAGTGAAGTAGACGTGAAAGGCCTAATTTTGTTTAAAAGGACTCGGGATTAACCTTATGAAGTCAAATTTATTCCGATTATAAAGTTCTTTTCTTTTTCTTCTTCTTTTTTAGTCTCGTTTCTTGAAGACTAAAATAGAATTTTTTCAGGGCTTTTTTTCTTAAGATCTAGTTAACGAAAATTGAGGAAGAAAAACATACCTTTGTTTTTTGGTCTCACTTATTTTTATTAAATTCAATGTGGTTTAGGGAGAAAGAATTAAACTCTGTAGTTTACCTTTTGTTTTTCATTTTATTCTCTCTTCTCTCTCTCTCTCCTCTCTCTCTCTCTCTTTCTCTCTCTCTCTCTTCTTCTCTCTCTCTCTCTCTCTCTCTCTCTCTCTCTTTTACTTCCCTTCTCTCCTCTCTCTTCTCTCTCTCTCTCTCTTCCTCTCTCTCTCTCCTCTCTCTCTCTTCTCTCTCCTCTCTCTCTCTCTCTCTTCTCTTTGTGAAGTGCGTGTACATGAAGTAATAATTAATATTTATCGAAACATGCACGATAGAGATATTATGTTAGTGATTAATTTACTACCACTATTACTATATTCCAAATTCAATTGGCTTTTTTTAATTCAAATAT
>JABUQX010069013.1:0-25000 GCA_015478945.1 Trachelipus rathkii
ACATATTCTTATTTGTCGTTGCTCTCATGAAATCTCACCAATTTTCATCTCTCTTTACTTTATGCCATCATTCTCTCTCACTTTCAATACTCCAAATTCTCCCACATTTCTTTTCTTTTCATACACCCTTTATCCGTCTTCCATTCCATTTTCTATTCTTAAGCTGTTTTCCATATTCCATTGCCGGGACTATTCTCAGCACATCTTCAATCTTATACAATCCATTTAATACCATACATCAATCTTTTCCATATTACCAAACCTTCCCTTCTTAATATACTCTCATTTTTTCTCTCACTCACCAACAGCTTCCTAACATGCACATCTATTTTTTTGTCATTTCTACTTCTTTTTACACACGTCCATCTCAAAATTATTCATTTCCTTCTGAACAGATCTGCATGTTATGTATTTCTCCTCTTATTCCATCAAACTTAGTTTCGATACATAATCATTACACGGTAACAGTCTACCCTCAATGAGAATTTCTTCTAGCCGTTACACTTCCAGACAGTTTCCCCTCTTCACTTTTACAAGGATTTAATTGCACCAGAGCCTCTCTCCAACTCATCATTATATTTACTTCTGTCTTACTACTGATGCATTTTCTATGCTATTCATCCTGTTTTTCTTTCCTGTTTCCATTCGCTCTACACATTCTCAAGCTTAAATATTTAACACTCTCTCCGTACTTGTTATCCATATTACTCATACATTTCCATTCAACATGATTTCACACCATGTACTCGTAATCATTCTTCACTACTATCACCATCTTACTCTTTAATCTCAAACATTCGACTTTCAAATCCCTCTCTCTTTTACATACACCTCGCATAAACCCCTCAATATTTTTTCTGATTCTTCAAACAAAAGCAAATCATCAGCGTTCAAAACGCTGGACACCCTTTCTTCCATTCCCCATCAGTCTAACACCCTCCGCTGCCACCCCTACCTTTAATTCCTTTATCATCCCATCCATATACAAATTAAATAGCCATGAAAGCATAACATCCCTGCCTCGCTCAACTTTTTATATTAAACCATTTGCAATCTACATCAATTCTTACAGACGCTTTAATATCGACATGCATACTTTGATCCCATCCAGAAACCCTATTATTTATTTATTATTAAAAAAAAAAACATTTTAAATATTTAGTAAAATTAACGATAACTTACACAAATAATCTTCTGTCTCTTACAAAATTATTATATCGACAGTTCGTATTTCACTTGAGGACTTTTCATTGCGAATTTTTTTTCTGCAACCAATTTTCTGGTTATTTTTTTTTTAACTATAAAATATTTAAAATGCTATGATATGGTCATAATACCTGTTCTAGAAAATGATTGTGTTTCATATTTCCTGCTCAAGAAAATGATTAAATATTTACATAAAATAACACAATAATGGTTAAAAAGCACTTTATCCTTTGTGATATTATTAAGAAAACATGAAAAAAGTCGATATTGTAGTTAGTTAGTTCAAGTCTCTCTCCTTCATGTAATTGATACGAAATAAAATGCTCATATATTAACAATCAATTAAATACTCGGTAAGAGTAACTTTCGTAGCTGGTATGATAGAAGGATCTTAATTAAACTATAAAAGCAGTTTTCAATAATAAATATATATATTTAAATAGCAAGCTATAAAGTTTTTGTTTCCGCGGATTTTGAATCAGAATCACCCATTTTATAAGCAATTAACCTGTGCATTGTAACAAAGTTAAAGACCCCTTACCATAAGATAAATTTAAATATTCCAACTACATAATCTTTAAATATATTTTCCAATACGTAAGGGTGAAAACAGATATGCCTTGGATCGGAAAATTGTACAGAAAAAGTAGTTGCCTGTTGTGTGTATTAAAACAAGTCACATGAGCAAAGGAAGTATAGAACGAGAGTTCAAAAGAGCAATTTCCGTTGTAAAAACGATAGTATAATTAAAGTGCTGCACCAGTTATTGGCCAGAAAGATATTGTAGAAAACTTGAGAGCGGATAGAGCTGATAAGACAAAATCCCCGACTCTAATCTTTAAATGGGAGTATTCCAGTGTAAATGCAACATTCTATGTGTACTCCATACAAGTGTAGATGACTTTTCTGTGCAGAGCAGAGCAAGCAACTGGCAGTGTTATGAAGCGCGTGGAAAATCCTGTGTGTGTGTGGGAGAGAGAGAAAAAAATTTCAACCGGTATTAAAACCGCTACATTCTTTGGACTGAGAGTTAGAAATTCATAACGATAAAGAAGGACGACAGTCATTCCAAGACCAACCTCAAGTATCTCTGTTTGAACTGAATGAACGTCAACAAATGCAAAATACGGTAACTGTATCGGTGGTGTACATAAACAACTGATAGATACGGTAGACTCATTAACCAAAATGTACGGCAAATTAAATAGTGGAACTAGCTAGAACTCCTGAGGAGTACCTATTCATAGATTTAAACAGCATATGCGTGGCTTTCTCGGACGTCAAAAAAAAAATAAAAAAAAAAAAAAAAAACAAAAAAAAAAAAAAAAAAAACGCAGCAGGAATCGCAAGTACCTACAAGGGAAATTCTAATCAGCTTTGTGGGCAGTTACTTCCACACAAACTTTCAATATGACAGCGCCTACAAATGAATTTCCCACTTCTGAAGGGAAGTATCATCATCTCCTTCCCCCCCCAAGACTGGGGGGTAAAGGCTGGGTGACATGCATTCGGAAAATAGAAGTAAATAGAAGAAATATATAGACAAGTCCGAGAAAGAAAGCCCAAGGCCTTAGCCCCCCCTCTATACCGTATTTGTGTGACTCGTGCAGTCAGAAATCCACCCTAAGAGCTTAACGGGACCCTGCGACGGACATTCACTATGGCATATCGTCAACGTATAGGATTGCATCCCTGGACAGATACCGGCCCACAACCATACCCCCTCCAAAAAACCTGCAATTCACTCCTATTATGCACCATTAATCTCACTTTTTCTTCTCCTTTACTGACTTAATCCACTTTTTCTTCCCTTTCCGAGTCAATCAATTCCCTCTCCCTCACGACTATACATCCGCTTAGCCAACCGAGCTGTCATTCTCGCCTGTTTCACATGACCAAACCACCTCAACGTAATTTCATTTATTCTCTCCTTTTACAACTTTCTTCACACCACACAACAATATAATACATTCATATTCCTCATTTTTATAAATTCTTTTTCACACCTAACACGCCGTGGAATATATGTCCATCTGAACACATTGACTTTAGATCCATACCTCTCATTCCAGACCATCCTCACTACTAAACATTAACAAAGGTAACAACATACCCTCATGTAATACCCATAGAACACTCAAGACTTTGTCCCTTTAATTCACCAAAGATTTAATAGGCAACCACCTTCCTGCCATACACAACTTTCATACTACACTCTGCATCTTCCGTTCCTTTTCATCCAACATTATATCCTAAATTTTAAACTTGACTCACAACCATAACCTTATCTTATCTACGTTTACTTTTAAACCCTCCTTTTTCACACCTGCAAATTCTCTACAGCCCACATGTATCTCAACACTCTCCAGATATTCACCAACACAAAACCAAATTATCTCCATATAATAGGCATCTCCATTCTCCATCATTCAACACCATTTCCTGCCACTCACACTATTTCTTTCATAACCCCATCCGTATACAAATTGAATAAACAAAGAGAGATAACATCCCTGCCTCATTCCGCTATTAATATTAAACCAAACATTTTTGACACCACTCTTATTCTTTACACGCTTTCACTAACCGTCATAACATACTTTTATTCATTCAGAACCTACGCACCACACCAATATAGTTACTAACACTGCCATAGAGCTTCCTATTAATCTTTCATACGCCTGTTGCAAATCCATAACCCAAATGCAATTTCTTCTTCCTTCTCCTTTTATCTAAATCACTGTTTCAATGGTAGAGAGATGTGTATCCCACAATCCTCTATCACTCCAAAAAGCACCTTGCTCTTCCAATCATCAGTCTTCAGTCCTCGACGCACTCTTTTCGACTGAAAAGTGACAGCCCATATGCATGTGTGAGAGAGATAAACTAATTCCGCCTTATAATTCCTACGTCCATATCTTCCTTAACACTTTATATAGGGTCTATACGCTACTATTTACATACTCTATCTAATCATATACTACTATATATTATATATATATATATATATACTATATACTATATATCAGGGTCACTATATAGTTATATAATATAAAATATACTACTTATACTATCACACCTATATAATACTCACCTATAATATATAAGAATGAAATTCATTAATTTTCAAAAAGATTATTTTATTTATGTTTATGAATAACAAAGATCAGTAAAAAAAATTACAGGGTATGTTAACTAGACCACTTAAACCATACTTTATTACAAAATTTCCATAACGAGTCAAAAATTATAACAAACAAACTTAACTGAAATAACTAGGAAAAATAAATAGTGACTAATAATAATAAAATTAAAATAATAATAATAATAATAATAATAATAATAATAATAATAATAATAATAAAATAACAAGTACAATGCTAATAATTCAAGAAATGATTGATAATTCGCCCTTAGGTTTTGTTCTGTTGTAGTAGAAGAGTTGACAGTGGAGATGCAAGTTCTAAAATAGTTTCCAAGTCTTTCTGTTTATATATAAAAAAAAATATCGAACAGCAGCGGCCTTTAAGAAGACCTTTACATTGACGAGATACCACAGTGGGGGGTCTATCGCGTTGTGAAATCTTAGGGAAGATTTTTTTTGCTGCGAATGGCTCTCACTTATGGGAATGGGAGGGTAGCTTTCCTTTACAATTACCTTATGTTCTTCAATTTAAATATCTGTTTTCCGGTGTATGCTGCTCAACCTCATCCAATTTTTGTGGTTCAATAGGGTCAAGAGATAGAAAAATAAATAAATAACCTAAATACATAATCACTAATAATAATATTAATAAATATGCATTATCAGTAACAATCTTAAAATATTTACGTAAATTTAAAAAAAAAATAAAAATAAAAATAAAACATCCTCAACATAATGTGCTCTAATATTTTCGGTTTTCTTTTCCTCTCCACATTGTCTCACATCCAACATTTCTGAAACATACCCAGACACAACATCTCATTTTTTTATAATAATTTTATAATTCATTGCTAAGTTCACCACCTCACACAAAGCTAATAAAGTGTTTTTCCCACACCCAAGTATCCTTTACAGGCAAAAAAAAAAAAAACAACAAAACATATATACTATATAATATATATATATAACTATATATTATTATATATATACTATTATATACACTATATATATATTATATATATTATATTATATATATTATATACTATACTATATCACTATCATACCTCATATCATCACTACTCACTACCACCTACCTCATCCTCATTACTACACTATATATACTATACCGCTATCCCTCATACTACTCTCTTCACTTTTTCTCTCATCACAGTATCTCGCTCTCTACACCTTTCTCTCACTCACTCATCACCTCCACTATACTATACATACCTATAATATATATATACTATACTATATATATACTACTACTACTACTATATATATACTTACTACTATCACTACTCATACACTACCCCCTCACCTACCTATATATTATATACTACTATACTACACCTCACCCTATACTATACCCCCATACGGGTATTTCACTTTTATTTTGAAATCCACTTAAACTTTAAAAGCAATAATAAAACAAAATAAACTTTTTACCAGCGCTTTTCACTTTTATAAATTTCATTTAAAGGGGAATTATATTTTACTGACCTAATCATATTAATTAGGCATGGTCTAAACCAGTGGTCACAAAATTTTCTTGGGTACTACCTAAAAATATATTTCCGTACGAATCTATTACATCTAGGCTTAAAAGTGAAAAAAAAATTAATTGCTCTTAAAATTAAATCATATGTGGGGGGTATAGGTCCGAATTATTGGAATAAAGCAGTAATGGTACTTATATAAGAGTAAGGAAGATAAGGAACTATAAAGGAATTAGTTTTTTTGAGTATTGTAGGAAAGATATAAGCTTGTATTTTGGTTGAAAAAATGCGGAGTGATTGAGGAACTGATGAACAAGGTGCACTAAGAAGTGGTAGATTATGTGAAGATTAAATTTTCGCATAAAAAGCAAATGAATGAGGAAATAAAAGGAAAAAAAATTGTTTCATGGACTTGCAATAGTCGTATGCTAGGAGTAGTAACAAAGCTATGTAGCAGACGTTAATGATATATGGTATTGATGGTAGGCTTCTGAATGGAATCACGAGTACGTATGTCGATAGAAAGCATTTGCAAGAATAAATGGCTTGGAAAGTGAATGGTTTGAAATTAATAGTGATGTAAGGCAGGGATATGGGGTCTCCATGGTTATTTATTTTGTATACAGATTTGGTGATAAAAGAATTAGAGATAGGGGTGTTAGGGAAAGGTGTTAGCATGATGGAGAATAAAAAGGATCAAAGGGTGACCTGCTTATTGTGTGCAGATAATTTGGTTTTATGTGGTGAATCTGAGGAGAGGTTGAGAGGATTGGTAGAGGGGTTTGGGAGTGTGTAAAAAAAAGAGAGGTTTGAAGTAAATGTAGATAAGAGTAAGGTGATGGTATTGAGCGAAGAGAGTCCACGGTGTGAAATGTTAGATGGTAAGCAACTGGAACATGTATCAGAGTTTAAATATTCAGGATATATGATGGATGAAATGGGAATGGATGATGCAGAGTGTAGTAGGAAAGCTGTGAATGGTAGGAAGGTGGTTGGTGCAATTAAATCATTGGTGAATGTAAAGAGACTAAGTCTTGAGTACGATAGGGTTTTTCATGATTATATGTTGTTACTTGTTAATGGTATAGTTGTGAAACTATGGTCTGAAATAAGAGGTTTAGATCTAAGGGTACAATTTGTTCAGATGGACAATCTAAGGGGTTGAGCTAGGTGTGAGAAGAATTGATAAAAAGGAATGAACGCATTAGCGAGTTGTGTGATGTGAAGAAAGGCGTAAAGAGAGAAAAAAAGGAGAGCTAATTGATTGGTTTGTTTGGTCATGTCGGAAGATAGATGGATGATAGTCGTTTTAAGGGATGTATAGGTGCTGACTGTGCTGGGAATCAACCACTGAGAGACAAAAAAAAAGTGCATATAGTCAGTAAAGAATGTCCTAAGGGGGAGTGAAGTAAATCTGAGTCTTTGGTAGAGGCATTTAGAATAGAAGTGAATAACCAGGAGGAATTGGCGAGTGTTGTGAGGGGGTATCGTGTGGGCTGTTTGCCCAAGGGGTCGAACCCAACATGGACGACATACCACAGTGAGCTTGTCGGGATTTTTCAGAATGGCGAACGCGTTCTCTACTTTAAAGGTATAATTAAGGGGGGGGGGCTTCTCTTTTCTACTCGCGTTTGTGTTCTTCTACTGTTCCGGTGCATGGTAAGCACCTCACCCCCAATCTGGGGATAGAAGGTAGAAGAAGGTTAAGTTTATATATATATATATATATATATATATATTATGATATATAGTATTATTATATTAATATATGGTGTTCGTGGTAGGCTTCTGAATGGAATCAAAAAGCTAATGTTGACGAAGTGAAGCGTGTGGTAAGATATCTAATGTGTCAATGTGTAGAATTGTTTAGAGAATTAATCAGACAACTCGGTGGAGTGAACCAGGTTGTGTTATCGTCTCCAAATTGTGGTTGCTTTCAAGTGTGTCTATTGGTGGGGTTATGGAAGATACTTCGAGGTGGGGTGGGCAGGAAAAGGTGTTAGAATGATGGACAATTGGAAGGGTGGAGGGTGCCCTACCTATTATAAACGGATGATTTGGTTTCTGTGTGGCCGAATCTGAAAGAGTTTGAGAGGATTGGTAGACGAGATTTGGCAGGGGTATGTAATAAGGAGGGGTTTGAACAGTAAACATAGATAAGTAAGGTCATGTTGTCATTTACTCAGTTAATGATGACTGCACAAAAAATAAAGGAGTGAGGAAATCCACTCGAGAATGATTGAAGTTTATGTTTAGAGTCTGCAGCTGGAGCAGCTGGAGCAAGTGTCTGAGTTTAAATATTAGGGTATATGTTGGATGAGAAGGGAACGGATGATGAAGAGTGTAAGTAGGAAAGTTGTGAATGGCAGAAGGTGGCTGGTGCAATAAATCGTTGTTGAATGTAAAGGGACTAAGTTCTTGAGTGCGCTAAGTCTTACATGAGGGTATGTTGTTACCTGTGTATTGTATAGTATAGTAGTGAGACTATGTCCTGGAATAAATGAAGGCACGTAGATACTAAACATTAAGTTCAATGTGTTCAGCATGGACAATCTTTAGGGGCAATGCTTAAAGGTGTGAAAAGAATTAATAGAAATGAGGAATGAACGTATTAGAGAGTTGTGTGGTGTGAAGAAAGGGGTAAATGAAGAGAATAAATGAAAGTATGTTGAATGGGTTTTGGCTACCAATGTTGGAAAGGAATGAAATTATAAAGTAGCGGTTGGTTAAGGGATGTATAGATGTGGAGAGCGTGTTTGGGAACCGACCGTCTGTGTGATACGAGCTACCGAAGAGAAAGTGTGGATTGAGGTCGGTGAACGAGAATGTCTTGAAGAGGATGAGAAATGTGAGTTATTGGTTGAGCATGAGCAAGGGAATAAGTGAAGTGTGCCATGATTAGCACGGGATACAGAGAATGGCGCTGGGTTTTGTATGGGCGGTATGTTTGGTGGTCCATCCTGGGCCAAGGGATGAAACCCTTACACTGACGATTTACCATAATGAGGGGGTCCGTCCATGAAGCTCTAGGGTGGCATTACTTCTGTCTGTGTACGAGTTTCTTCACTAAAATATACAATATGAGTACATAGGGGAGCGGTAAGCTACAGGGACTTGTGGTTTTCGAACTTTTGTGTCTCATATTCGCTTCTACTTGAGTGCTGTTTGCTTTCCGATGCATGACACGCACCTTACCCCCCAAGTCTTGGGGCAAAGAGGAAGATATAAAAGGAAGGAAGATATATATATATATTACTATATATATCATAATATATATTATATATTTATATATAATATATATATTATATAATATCATTATTATTAATAATATATATAAAATTAAGTTATTTGATATTTATACATAAAATAATTATTATATATATATATTTATCAACCGTATATAATATTTTTATAATCATATATATATAATTATAGTTTTATTTATGTATTATTATATTATATATATATATATTACCCATATAATATATATATATAATCTAATATTATATATTAATAATATATACTATATTAATATTATATATATATATATATATGGGCGTAGGCAGGGTTGTGCAGGGGGGCATATTCCCCCCTAAATCTTGGCGAAAAAAAATTACGAACCTTATATGTTTGTCCCAAACGACGTTTTTAAGGGTTTATTAGTAGATAAAAAAACTAAGATAGAAAATAATAGACATTCAATCGGATACGAATAACAATGAAGTAGTAAATTAACTAAATTAATAACGTAATTTATATAATGTTTTTTTTCTAAGTTTTAATAGTGTTTTTCGTTTTCATATTGCCTTAAAGTCAACTAGCTTTGTGCTTTTATAAAGCTGGCTTCTTCTGACATTATTCTTTAAATGCTGTGAAACCATACAGAGACTCTCAGAAAAAGTGGTTCGATAGCAATTGGCGCTTGCCAAAGCTGTTAAATTTCATTCACTGAAAGCGTACCCGTTGATATTCAGCAGCAGACAACACATCAAAAAAATAATTGCAGAACATCAAAGAAATATTACAGCAATTTTGAACGACCATACATTTCTCAATATGCCGTAAACCCTGACTTATTTTAAGAGGTAAAGACTGCATGAGAAATTTATTTTGAAGATCTGATTAAGCCTTGCGCAATAGTATTATTGCGGTGATGCTGGAATTGAAAGACAACCCAACGGACCCAAGTATTAGTCCGGCAGCAAAGACCACGGCGATGTTTTCAATAAAAAATATGGTAATATGAGCAAAAACAGAGTATTGTGTAGAATTATCATAAATATATAAAAAACCTTCATCCTATTAGATAATTATTCGTTGCCTGACAAATCCGCAGTTTCCTTAGCCAATATGAAGTAGACACAAAAATTTTGTTACAACCGCGACAAACATGTTTTTTATGATAATTCTACACAAATTGTCAGTTCATTTTGAATCATCGGAAACTTCCAGACGGGATTCTTCTGTCCTTGAATATGTCTCTTTCAATTCCACATCACCCCATTCTATTCGCAGCTTAATCAGATCTTCAAAAAATTCCCTCATGCAGGTCTTTACCTCTTAAAAATAAGTCATGGTTCGGTCCGAAAATTATGGTCCTTCAAATTGCTGTAATATTTCTTTATTTTCTGCAATTATTTTTTGATGTGTTTTGTCTGCAGCTGAATATCAACGGGTACGCTTTCAGTGACTTGTTTTTTCTAGAGATTTGCAGCCAGCTCAAAAGATGCTACGACAACTGAGAGTTTAGCGGAGAAATAATGTCAGAAGGAAGTGGCGCCGAGCGTGTATATAAAGCACAAAGTAGATGACTTTAAGCGCCAATGATTGTATTAGGAAGATAGCACATAAAACTTTAGAAAATTAATATATAATACGTTATTATTAGTATATTATACTTCATTATCTAATCGATTTGATGTATTTTTTTCAGTTTTTTCTACTAATAATCGCTGCTTAAAAACGTCCGTTCTGTTCACTCAGTGTTTGGTCAACTTTAGTTACTTTAAGAGCTTGTCCGCTAATTTTTGCTTTTTCACGCAAGGATTTAAGGTTGGGACGGGGAATATCCCCCTTCTGAGCTGCTTACCACCACCTGGCCTCTCACGCCCAAATATATATATATATATAATATCTAGGATATTAAGATGCTTACTACTCACAGTTTAGTAAGCCTAAAATTTTTATATTGTTTCATAATACGATTATATATAATATATTATATATATATATAGGGTAATATATTATATATATATATTGGTGATTTATTATTTCTTTATATATATATACGGTATATATATATATATATTATATATATATACTAATATATATAATTAATAAGTTATATATATATATATAATTTTACATATATATATATTAATATATTTATATATATATAATAATACATCATAAACATTAATAAAGCCTTATTGTGTAATGAGGGATAGCAACTGATATATATTCTAATTCTCTTCTTCTTAATCTTCCTCTTTTGCCCAAGACTGGGGGTAAGGTGCGTGTATGCATCGGAAAGACAAAGCATGGTAGAAGAAATAATGGACAAGGAAGTCGAAAAGAAGCCCGCCTTACCGCCCCCTCTGGTACCATTAATTTAGTGAGAACTTCGTCCGTTCTCGGAGAACCAATGACAAAAACTACCACGCCTACGGCTTCATAGGGAATATAACCAATAACAAATGGTTTTATATTACAAATAATTGATGCGACGACAACATTGTGACCTGGAGGCGTTTATCACTATGGTTTTTTAAATCGTCAGTTGTCGAAGGGTTCATCCTCTTGCCAGGTTGGGCCACAATATCATCCCCTCCTATACAAATACCACAAAGTGTAATTGCTTCATGGATATCATATCTCCGTATCATGCCACCTTTATCATGCTTGCCTCTACCCAAACTCACAAGATATTAACCATTCTCTCCTTCAGACATTCGTACACCGAACCTCAATCCTCACTTTCTCTTCGGTCTCCAGCCGGTCGGTTCCCAACAACGCTCTCCCACACCTCTATACATCCGCTTAACCCAACCGACTATCCATCTCATCCTTTCACCATACATGACCCAAAACATCTAACGATACTTTTTTCGGATTTTATTCTCTCTCATTTAACCCTTTTCTTCACACCTATTATTCTCATAACGATTCATTTTCCTCATTTTTTTATTAATTTCTTTTCACACCTAGCATGCCCTAAGATTGTCCATCTGAAACACATTGAACTTTTAGATCTATGCTTCTTATTCAACACCATAGTCTCATCCATCACAATAACACAGGTAACAACATACCCTCATATTGCATTGATGAGAAACACATCAGAGATCTTATGTCTTTTTAGAGTTCAACCACGATCTATTAATACATAGGCACAGCAACCTTCTGCCATTCACAATTTCCTACTACACTCTTTCATCATAACACCGCTCTCAATCCCTTTTCGTCCAACATATACCCTAAATATTTAAACTCAGACACTTGCTCCAGCTGCTCATCATCACTAACATAACTTCACACTGAGGAATTTCTCACTCACAACCATTACCTTCTTATCTATGTTTACTTTCAAACCCTCCTTTTACATACCCTGCCAATTCTCTAACCAATCCTCTCAAACTCTCTTCAGTTCCCGCACAGCAGAACCAAATCATGCCGCAGAATTATATAGAGTAAGTGTAGGTTGCACCCTCCACTTCCTGTCTTCTCAACATCATCTTCTAACACCTTCGTTCCTGCCAATCCCCCACCTCGAATTCTCCATAAGCCCATCCATATAACACACCACATTGAATAACCAAGGAGACATAACACAACTCCTGTCTCAACTCCGCTTATTTAATCCTAACCAATCACCAATTGACACCATTTATTCTTACACACGCTTCCTAATCGTCATACATACTTTTGATTCCATTCAGAAGCTACCACCAATACACCATATAATATATATATATATAATATATATTAATATATATGTGGCATATTTTTAAACGCGATTTTGAGCTAATTGGTTTGACTATAAGACGCAACTCGAGCAATTTCTACGTTTTTCGTTAATCAAAACGAAAACGGCTTGAGAGAGAGTAGAAGAGAGAGAGAGAGATAGAGAGATAAACTTAACTTCTTCTACTTCTATCCCCAGATGAGTGAGGAGGGGTGAGGTGCCTTACCATGCACCGGAACAAGGTAGAAGAACAAAAACAGCACGAGTAGAAAAGGAGAGAGCCCGCCACCGTGATTATATATGAGCGGCATGTTAGATGAGAGGTGAGAACGCGTCGCATTCTGAAAGAGAGCTCAGGACAAGGCTCACTGTTAGGGATTCAGTCCATGGTTTTGGGTTCGTCCCATGGGCAAAGCAGCACAACACATAACCGACCTCACAACACTCCGCAATTCACTCCGTTATAAACATTCTATTACGTAGTGCCACTGAACGCAACTCATATTCCTGCCCAGATTCATCGGCATTCCTTTACTGATAATGCAGAAACTATTTTTTTTGTCTCTAGTTGGTTGATTCCCAGCACAGTCCCCGATACAGTCCCTTAACACAGAACCGACATATCATGTCCATCTTTTCAACATGACCAAACCAACTCAATTACTCTCGTTTTTTCTCTCATTTAAGCCCCTTTTCTTCACATCACACAACTCGCTAATGCGTTCAATTCCTTATTTTATCATTCTTCTTCACACCTAGCTACCCCTAAGATTGTCCATCTGACAACATTGTAATTTAGATCTATACCTCTAATTTCAGACCATAGTTTCACAACTATACATTAACAAGTAACAACATATAATCATGAAAAACCCTATCGTACTCAAGACTTAGTCTCTTTACATTCACCAATGATTTAATTGCACCAACCACCTTCCTACCATTCACAGCTTTCCTACTACACTCTGCATCATCCATTCCCATTTCATCCATCATATATCCTGAATATTTAAACTCTGATACATGTTCCAGTTGCTTACCATCTAACATTTCACACCGTGGACTCTCTTCGCTCAATACCATCACCTTACTCTTATCTACATTTACTTCAAACCTCTCTTTTTTTTACACACTCCCAAACCCCTCTACCAATCCTCTCAACCTCTCCTCAGATTCACCACATAAAACCAAATTATCTGCACACAATAAGCAGGTCACCCTTTGATCCTTTTTATTCTCCATCATGCTAACACCTTTCCCTAACACCCCTATCTCTAATTCTTTTATCACCAAATCTGTATACGAAATAAATAACCATGGAGACCCCATATTCCTGCCTTACATCACTATTAATTTCAAACCATTCACTTTCCAAGCCATTTATTCTTGCAAATGCTTTCTATCGACATACGTACTCGTGATTCCATTCAGAAGCCTACCATCAATACCATATATCATTAACGTCTGCTACATAGCTTTGTTACTACTCCTAGCATACGACTATTGCAAGTCCATGAAACAATTTTTTTTCCTTTCATTTCCTCATTCATTTGCTTTTTATGCGAAAATTTAATCTTCACATAATCTACCACTTCTTAGTGCACCTTGTTCATCAGTTCCTCAATCACTCCGCATTTTTTCAACCAAAATACAAGCTTATATCTTTCCTACAATACTCAAAAAAACTAATTCCTTTATAGTTCCTTATCTTCCTTACTCTTATATAAGTACCATTACTGCTTTATTCCAATAATTCGGACCTATACCCCCACATATGATTTAATTTTAAGAGCAATTAATTTTTTTTTTCACTTTTAAGCCTAGATGTAATAGATTCGTACGGAAATATATTTTTAGGTAGTACCCAAGAAAATTTTGTGACCACTGGTTTAGACCATGCCTAATTAATATGATTAGGTCAGTAAAATATAATTCCCCTTTAAATGAAATTTATAAAAGTGAAAAGCGCTGGTAAAAAGTTTATTTTGTTTTATTATTTTAAAGTTTAAGTGGATTTCAAAACATAAATAATACCGGTATATTATATATATGATATAAATATATATATTATATATATATATATTAATATATATAATATATATATATATATATATATATATTATATATATATATATATATTATATATATATATATATTAAATTAAACAATACTCTTAAGGAAATAAAATATATATATACGGTATATATATATATTATATTTATATATATATATATTATATATATAATATATTCTATTATATATATATATATATATATATATATATATATATATATATATTATTATATATATATATATAATATATATATATATACATTATAAATAATATTTTTTTTTTTTTTTTTTTTCCATTGTTTAGAGTTTTTCAATTTTTCGTTTTCTCATATATTTATTAGCTTTTGTATGTGAACATTAGCAATGAAGTATAAAATTATTTAAAAAAAAAATGAATTTTTCTTTTTCAGGAATGTTGGATGTGAGACAATGTGGGGAGGAAAAATACAACTAAAAAATTAGAACACATTATGTGAGGAGGATTTTAATTTTTTTTTTATTTTTTTTTTTAATTTTACGTAATATATTAAGATTGTTACTGATAATGCATATTTATTAATATTATTATTAGTATTATTATTATTATTATTTTTCTATCTTTACCTATGACCCAAAATTGGGATGAGGTGAGCAGCATACACCGGAAAACAGATATTTAAATTGAAGAACATAAGGTAATTGTAAAGGAAAGCTACCCTCCCATTCCCATAAGTGCGAGTCATTCGCAGCAAAAAAAATCCTCCCTAAGATTTCACAACGCGATAGACCCCTACTGTGGTATCTCGTCAATGTAAGGGTCTTCTTAAAGGCTGCTGCTGTTCGATATTTTTTTTTATATATAAGCAGAAAGACTTGGAAACTATTTTAGAACTTGCATCTCCACTGTCAACTCTTCTACTACAACAGAACAAAACCTAAGGGCGAATTATCAATCATTTCTTGAATTATTAGCATTGTACTTGTTATTTAAAATTTATTATTATTATTATTATTATTATTATTATTATTATTATTATTATTTTAATTTTAATTATTATTAGTCACTATTTATTTTTCCTAGTTATTTCAGTTAAGTTTGTTTGTTATAATTTTTGACTCGTTATGGAAATTTTGTAATAAAGTATGGTTTAAGTGGTCTAGTTAACATACCCTGTAATTTTTTTTACTGATCTTTGTTATTCATAAACATAAATAAAAATTCTTGTTAAAAGTTATTGTTCAGTATTATATATATATATTTTATTTATTATTTATTATGCTTTCACTTTTTCCCGCTTAGATATTATATATATATATTTATATATATATATATATATATATATATATATATATGTGAGTAAGCATAAATAGCACCTATTAATAAAGGTTAAGGAGATATGGGGAACTGAGGAATTATAGGGAATTAGTTTAATTGAAGTGTTTTAGGGAAAATGTATGCTGGTATCTTTAGTCAAAAAGAGTGCGTCCGAGTGAGCTGAAGGACTGATTGTAAGAGCAAGGTGCTTTTTGGAGTGGGTGCGGATGTGTGGATCAAATCTTTACATTGAAACAAGTGATTTAAAAAATGAGGAGAAGAAGAAGAAGAATTGTTTTTGGGTTTTATGGATTTGCAACAGGCGTATGATAAGATTAATAGGAAAGCTCTATGGCAGGTGTTAGTAATATATGGTGTTGGTGGTAGGCTTCTGAATGGAATTAAAAGTATGTATGACGGTAGTGAAGCGTGTGTAAGAATAAATGGAGTGGAAAGTTGATTGGTTTAAAATTAATAGTGGATGAGGCAGGGATGTGTTGTCTCCTTGGTTATTCAATTTGTATACGGGTGGGGTTTATGAAAGAATTAGAGATGGGGGTGCAAGAAATGGTGGTTAGAATATGGAGATAATGAGGGTGATCTGCCTATTTATATGCGGATAATTTGGTTTTTGTGTGGTGAATCTGAGAGTTTGAGAGAATTGGTAGAGAGATTTTGGCAGGGTGTGTAAAAGAGGGGTTTTTAAAGTAAACGTAGATAGAGTAAGGTTATGGTTGTTGAGTGAGTGAGTTTAAATTTAGGATATATGTGGATGAAAGGAAACGAATGATGCAGAGTGTAAGTATGAAAAAAAAGGGTTTGTGAATGGCAAGGAAGTGGTTGGTTCAATTAAATCGTTGGTGGATGTAAAGGGCAAAGTCTTGAGTGTGCTATGGTATTACATGCGGGTATGTTGTTACATTTGTTATGTTTAGTAGTGAGACTGGTCTGGAATGAGAGGTATGGATCTAAAGTTGTGTTTCGATGGACAATATTAAGGGGCGTGTTAGGTGTGAAAAGAATTTATAAATGAGGAATGAATGTATTATATTGTTGTGTGGTGTGAAGAAAGTGGTAAAGGAGAGAATAAATGAAAGTTCGTTGAGGTGGTTTGGTCATGTGGAAAGGATGAATGACAGTCGGTTGGTTAAGTGGATGTATATTGGTGAGTGTGTTGGGGAATCGTCGGCTGGGAGACCGAAGGAAAAGTGGATTAAGTCAGTAAAGAATGTATGGAGGAGAGAAATGTGAGTGTGCATAATAGGGTGAATTGCGGGGTTTTGTGAGGGGGTATGGTTGTGGCCTATCTGATCCAGGGGATGAATCCTATACTTGACGATATGCCATGTGGATGGTCCGTCGCGGTCCCGTGAAGCTCTAGGGTGATTTTCTGACTGCGACGAGTTCACACAAATAGGTATAGAAGGGGCGGTAAGGCTTGGCTTTCTTTTCGACTTGTCATATTCTTCTACTACTTCTCTTTTCCGATGCATGTCACGCACCTTACCCCCAGTCTTGGGGGGGGGGAAGGAAGATGATGATACTTCCCTTAGAAGTGGGAAATTATTTGTAGCGCTGGTCATATTGAAAGTTTTTGAAGTAATCTGCCACAAAGCTTTGATTTTTAAATTTCCCTTTTTAGGTACTTTACATTCCTGTTTTTTTTTTTTTTTTTTTTTTTTTTTTTTTTTTTTTTTTTTTTTTTTTTTTTGATGACGTCCTAGAAAGCCACCATTGATCTGTTAAATCTATGAATAGGGGTACTCCTCAGGGTTCTAGTCTATTCACTATTATTTTCCTACATTTTTTTAATGATCTACCTATCTATCATTGTTTATGTACACCACCATACATTACCTATTTTCATTTTGAACTTCATTCATTCAACAGATACTTGGAGGTTGTCTTGGAATGACTGTCCTCTTATCGTTATGGAATTTCTAACTTGCTCAGTCAAAGAAATGGTAGCGGTTTTTAATACCGGTGAAATTTTTTTTTCTCTCTCTCACACACACACAGGATGGCTCACGCGCCTTCATAACACTGCCAGTTGCTTGCTCTGCTCTGCACAGAAAAGTCATCTACACTTGTATGGAGTACACATAGAATGTTGCATTTACACTGGAATACTCCCATTTAAAGATTAGAGTCGGGGATTTTGTCTTATCAGCTCTATCCGCTCTCAAGTTTTCTACAATATCTTTCTGGCCAATAACTGGTGCAGCACTTTAATTATACTATCGTTTTTACAACGGAAATTGCTCTTTTGAACTCTCGTTCTATACTTCCTTTGCTCATGTGACTTGTTTTAATACACAACAGGCAACTACTTTTTCTGTACAATTTTCCGATCCAAGGCATATCTGTTTTCACCCTTACGTATTGGAAAATATATTTAAAGATTATGTAGTTGGAATATTTAAATTTATCTTATGGTAAGGGGTCTTTAACTTTGTTACAATGCACAGGTTAATTGCTTATAAAATGGGTGATTCTGATTCAAAATCCGCGGAAACAAAAACTTTATAGCTTGCTATTTAAATATATATATTTATTATTGAAAACTGCTTTTATAGTTTAATTAAGATCCTTCTATCATACCAGCTACGAAAGTTACTCTTACCGAGTATTTAATTGATTGTTAATATATGAGCATTTTATTTCGTATCAATTACATGAAGGAGAGAGACTTGAACTAACTAACTACAATATCGACTTTTTTCATGTTTTCTTAATAATATCACAAAGGATAAAGTGCTTTTTAACCATTATTGTGTTATTTTATGTAAATATTTAATCATTTTCTTGAGCAGGAAATATGAAACACAATCATTTTCTAGAACAGGTATTATGTCGATATAATAATTTTGTAAGAGACAGAAGATTATTTGTGTGAGTGTGTTCTTTTTCAATTAGTTATACTCATAAACTTGTATAAATCGTTTACATTATAGTAAATAATTTCACATATGTATTTAAAAATAATTTTAAAGGTAGTTATATGCCGAGTTATAAATCGATGTTTAATCGTTAATTTTACTAAATATTTAAAATGTTTTTTTTTTTAATAATAAATAAATAATAGGGTTTCTGGATGGGATCAAAGTATGCATGTCGATATTAAAGCGTCTGTAAGAATTGATGTAGATTGCAAATGGTTTAATATAAAAAGTTGAGCGAGGCAGGGATGTTATGCTTTCATGGCTATTTAATTTGTATATGGATGGGATGATAAAGGAATTAAAGGTAGGGGTGGCAGCGGAGGGTGTTAGACTGATGGGGAATGGAAGAAAGGGTGTCCAGCGTTTTGAACGCTGATGATTTGCTTTTGTTTGAAGAATCAGAAAAAATATTGAGGGGTTTGGCAGGGTGTGTAGAAGGAAGGGTTTGAAAGTCGATGTTGATAAGAGTAAGGTGATGGTAGTGAGAAGATCAAGTCATGGTGTGAAATCATGTTGAATGATGAGTAATTTGAACAAGTATCGGAGTTTAAATATTTAAGCTTTATGTTGGATGAAAAAGGAACGGATGATGCAGAATGTAGTAGACAAGTTATAAATGGTTGGAAGGTGGCTGGTGCAATTAAATCCTTGGTAAAAGGAGAGGGACTGTCTGGAGTGCGCTAGGGTTCTTCATGAGGGTATGCTGTTACTGGTGTTAATGTATGGTATCGAAACTAGTTTGTGGAATAAGAGGAAGAAATCTAACATGCAGTCTGTTCAGATGAATAATTTTATGGGCGTGTTAAGTGTGAGAAATGACAAAATGAATGAGCATGTTAGGAAGCTGTGTGGTGTGAGAGAATAAATGAGAGTATATTAAGAAGGTTTGGTAATATGGAAAAGATTGATGATGGTTAGTTAAGTGGATGTATAGAGGTGAGTGTGTTGAGAATCGACCCGCTTGGATAGGCACTTAAGGAAAAATGGATTGAGACGGTAAAGGAGTGTTTGAAGGAAAGAATTGTGAATTTGGTTTAAGTGAGAAGAATGGTGCATAGTAGGAATGAATGGTGAGGTTTCATGAGGAGGACATAATTGTGGACCTGGCCCATAGAACTTGCCCACATGAACGAGACACCACACTCTAGGGTCTGTCGTAGTGTTGTGAAACCCTAGGGTGGATTTTTGTCGGTGAAGGACTCGCACTTAAAGGTCATGTATTTCTATTAAATTCTTCGGTTTCCGGTATATATTGTGCCCTCTAAAACCATCTGGGGACATGTTGGGAGGATAAAGAAAGAACAATGAAAATAGCTAAATCTATTTTTCGTCATAATATGTTTAAATTTCACTACAAGCAAAATGGTTTAAATATTAATAGCCCATTTCATTGTAATATAACATATTATCGAAAACAATTTATAGTTGTCATTTGACATTTTTTGGTTAAAATTTCATTTCAAACTTTCATAGAAGTTTTACGAAAATCGTCGGTGGTCGTTTTTTATAACTTCTTTTCATAGACAAATCTTATCAATATTAAATTTAAAGGCCTATTTTTTTAAAAATATTTCTTTTAAAGCAATAATTTCGCCCTTCAAATTATATATATATATATAATATATTATTATATAGTATATATATATATATATATATATATATATATATATATATAATTATATATATTATACTATATTATAATATATAAATATATAGCTACTATATGAAAAGGCTCATTTATCATACATATCTATGCGAAAAAGGCATCATTTTTCAACCAATCAAAGCATCTGTTACATTCGTTGGGCGGAGCTTAAAAGCTAAAACTTGTGACGTATCAGTCAATGTGCAATCTCTCTCTCTACGGAATAACGGTCATTAGTGACGTATGTGGTTTCCAATTTTTCCTATTAATAGAGCATACTAGTTGATTTTTATACTATGCCTTCACTCACGGGCAGAGCCCTAATCAAGGAGGAGGTGTCTCATTTAATCGTCCGAGCAAGGACGGAGCCAAGCCCAGAGGAGAGAACAGCTCACATTCTCCCACCGACAGTTTGCCGCCCCTGGGACCGCTCGTTGGTTTTGGCGAGTGCTCTACCACTGAGCTATCGGGCGCTTTTGTATAAATAAATATAAAATACAAAAAAAAAATTAAAAAATATACACATATACATATATATATATAAATATTATTAATATTACTATCATTATCATTACTACCGTTACCATTATTATCACTGTCATTACCATCACTACCATCACTATTATCATCATTATTACCATTATGGGTATCAACACCATCATTAATGTCATCATTACGAATTACATCATTACCACTCGTGGCCACTATCATTATCCATTATGATTACTATAATTACATTAACTACCACTATCATCATTACTTACTATATTATCACTTCAAATTTCATCATCACTATCACTTATATAAAAACACTATCACCAATTAATAATACTGTCACCAATTAAATAATAACACTATCAATAATTAAAAACACTATCACTACTAATTATTAATATTATCACTAGATTGTAGAATGTTCCAAATCTCTAGCAACCATATGTTAAGCAGCACTCGATCTTATTGAGCCAAGAAAATGAAGCAGACTCTGAGAGGCGTCACGACACAGTTTACATCCTATCCTAAATCATATTTCAGTTGATCATTTATTATACGTTGAAGCATTACTCATAATCCAAAATTCACAAAAAGTTCACAATTCAAAACTTTTTTTCGCTTCACCGCAGAAATCGCAGATTAATTTTAATTTTAAATTTTGAAATATAATTTTCATTTAGTTAAAATATTTTTCAGAAAAATAAATTTAGTTCTTGAAAACATCAAATATTTCCTTCATCTACCCTCAAAGCCTTCTCCGACGTTATTCCGTGAAAAACAATCAGTATGTTACAACCTTCTCAAGATCTTTCAGCCTCATCTGATAATCCATTTCGTTTGTTCTTTTTCTCTTCTCATTTTCTTCTCTTTCTTCTGTATATTAAGCCACAATCTATTAATATAATTGTTACTACTCACTTATATATTATATATATATATATAATATATATATATATATATATATATATATAATTATATATATTATATTTATATATATATATATATATATATATATATAATATATATATGGTAGATGCTCAGAGGAGTTGGCCACTCGCATTCCACCTCCATTGCGTCGCCCTCGCAATACAAGGGGTGCCATGCTCTCGCATGAATTTTGCTTGAGCATTGAAAATCCCAGACTCGTTCGTTGTGGTGCCTCCTTCAGCCCACTTCTGTTCTGTGGAACTCCTTGCATCTTCTGTTTTTCCTACTGTATTTAATCTTCTTCTCTTTAAAACCCACGTCTGCGCACACCTGAGAGATTTGCGTTAGGCTTGGGCTTGGGTGGGCTTTCCGGTATTTTATCCCTGCCCCCTCCTTGAAAAGGGCCCAGCCCATGAGTGGTGGTAATCTGTAGGAAAAAAGAAAAGAAAAACAAACTCTATGATACATAGATGTTCTAGGGACGAAATGGATTTTTTTTGGTGACCTAACCTAACCTAACATAACCTATGTAATTTATTTTGAATTTTTATTTTTTTAATTTTTAATTTTTGCCAGAAGGAGGAGGAGGGGTCTCGCTGCCATGAGATGTCCCATAATGCCAGGCGTAAGATGTTACTGCAGGTATATTATTTTCTTAAATATATTAATAATTTTAAATAATAATTAATAAAATATTTGTTCTTTTCCGGCATTAAAATGTTTGCTGAATTTAAAAATATATCCTAGTTTTTTTTTGGATACAGGTGTCAGCTATTCGGTAACTTGGCATATATATATATATATATATATATATATATAGTATATTATATATATGTATTATATATATATATATATATTTTATTTATAAATATATATATATATATATATTATATATATATATATATATATATATATATATATATATATATATATATATATATATATATATATATATATATATATATATTTTATATATATATATATATATATTATATATGATATATATATATATATATATATATATGGTTCATGTGAATTGAATGTCCCACGTTTTTCTTAGTCATAAAATTTTAGGTAAAGTATTTACAATTTTGTTTAAATTTTTCATGATTAGGGTAAAATTAAATTAGGTTAAAAAAAGAATGAAAAGTCAATTTATTTTATTAATGATGAAGTCCATTATTTCAAATTTAATGTTCCTTTTAAATACATGGGAGATGGTAAATATAATATAATATATATATATATAATATATATATATTATTATATATATATATTATATATATATATATATATATATAATATTAGTATATATTATATAATATTAAATATATATATTATATATATATATATATAGAGAGAGAGAAGAGAGAGAGAGAGAGAGAGCAAAGAAAAAAAGAGAGATAAACAAAAAATATTTTGTAGGATTTTGGTACTTTATTAAACTTTATAGTTTTTAATAATATTTTATTAATATTAAAGGGCATAATTCAAGAAAAGAGACAGGAGAATTATCTCGAAAAGTATGACACTTACAGGAAAACCAAATGCATATTTGGATCAGCGTATAAAAGCTGTTTTAGTGCGGCAAATGTAAAAAAAAAAAACAAAAAAAAAAAAAAAACTCGAAAAGTACGACACTTACAGAAAAACAAATTACATATTTGGAATCAGCGTATAAAGCTTATTATATGTAAAGTCGTTTCGTCCCCACCCCTCTGTCCCCTATCGGGTCGAGCCCCCTAAAAATTGAAAATTGAAGTTCAAGGAAATATATTTCCATTAGGGGGCTCGAGCCGATGGGGGACAGAGGGGGGGACGAAGTCCCTTCCGTCGTCCCCCGGTAGAGGCCGAGAGACCACCCCACTCCTGGTATCAATGCGGTTTACCCTTGGGTATTCCGTTTAGTTTTTAAATCATAAAACGACTTTGCATATAATAAGCTTTATACGCTGATTCCAAATATGTAATTTATTTGGACCTGTTTCAAACCACATCCCTCAAAATAATTTATGCTATGTAAAGTTGGGTAAACCTGTGAATAATGCATTTTAGATTCTGAATTTGCAATAATATTAACGAAATATAAAAAGAAATATTTTTTTGTTTTTTTGTGCTCCACTGAATAAATAAATAAGCTTATATATATATATAATATATATATATATATATATATATATATATATAACTATATTATATATATTTATATATATATATATATATATATATTTATATATATAAATATATATATAATATATAATATATATATATATGATATATATATATAGATGGTCAGAATTTTTTAATGCTCACAGGTAGTAACTAGGGAACCGGCGCTCCCTACACGTAATACAAATTATATAATTTGGAATCAGCGGAAAATTCTAAGGATTGGGTTTTAACTTTTTTTTTTTTTTTTTTTTTTTTTTTTTTGCTTATTCATCGAAAATTATTTTAAATTAATTTTGGGCCCTCATTAGGGGGCTCGAGCCGACGGGGGACAGAGGGGGGGACGTTTCATACCCCCGGAGGGGATGGTCCCGGAGGAACCCTCCGGACACCCAAGACAAAGAGCGGGGTTCCCGGAGAACCATCCCCGGAGGGGGATTAGTCCCCCCCGTCCGGAAGGGCGAGAGACCCCGACTCCTGGCATCTTTGCGGTTTAACCCTATGGTATCCCTTTAGTTAAAGTAATACCAAGGTTGTTTTTTGAAGTAAAATTATTTCTTTATTTTTTTTAACTAAAGGATTACCATAGGGTAAACCGCAAAGATGGCAGAAGTCGGGGTCTCTCGGCCTCTCCGGTGACG
>JABUQX010069014.1:0-10000 GCA_015478945.1 Trachelipus rathkii
TATTATGCGTGGAAGAAAGAAAAGCTATTTTATCTGATTGCATCATTACCTGAATTTAGAGGAGGAAATAATCTCTCTGCTCACCTCAAGTGTAATTTAGCGAGAGAATGTCTAGCAAAGCAGGAAAATATTTATATAAGTAAAAGGAATCGTCTTTCTCCAAACACTAGCTGATCAGCCCCTGGTTCTTCATCATAATTTAAGAGCATTGATTTTAATTTTAATTTAGAGACATTTTGCTTTTTTCATGTTTTAATTTAAATTTAACTTTCTTTCGCTGGACTTTTGATGGGTTTAACAATATAATTTAATTTATCTCATAAAAATTATATTGGGCATACTCGTAATCAGTATGTATAAAACATAACATCATTATTAACAATCTTTTATAATATTATAATTATATATAATTTATATATATATATATATATATATATATAATATATATATATATATATATATATATATATATATATATATATATATTATATATATATATATTATATAATATATATATATACTATATATATATCTATGTATATACATATATATATCTGTTCATCTTATATTGCTTCATTTGATTGTTCCCATCTGGAACCTATTCGCTGTCGTTATTTTTCGCTACTTACGGTCACATAACACCTTCTAAAGAAATCCTATCCCATATCTTATTTCTGGATATCTTCCCACTTAGCAGTAACACTATTTCCTTGTATCTTCAAGAGTGAATATTCTTTATAGCATTTGATTTTTTTATGTAAATCTTAGGACTATTAACAATGCAAGGATAAATCTTTATTTTAGTTTTTATTTATTTTTGACTGACGGAATATTCATTTCACCAATCAAATCTTTCTTTGACATTTGAAACATGGATATTGACAGGGCCCTCCATGTGCTGATTTTTCAGCAGTAGTGGCCGCTTCGATTAGTGAGCCGTGGTGGGTCCTGTACACTAACTCAAAAAAAAAAAAAAAATATATATATAATATATAATATATATATATATATATATATATATATACTATATATATATATATAATATATATAAATACTATATATATATATATATATATACTATATATATATATAGATAAATTATAATATATATATATATATATTATATATATATATATTATATATATATTATATATAATATAATATATATATATATAATATATATATTATATATAGTTTCAAAGTTAGTTTGTTTAAACTGAAAAGCTCTTTATAATTAAAAGATTAAGATATATATCATAATTTTTTAGTTTTGGTCAGATATGGCATGTAGTTTAATCAAACTTCTTTACCAATTTCTTATACCAATTTCTGTCAAATATTTTTGAAAATTCTTTCATTTTTTCTGTAAATTTATTTTTTTCCAAAAGTGGTTAAATTTTTTTTTTTTTTTGTTTTTAAGGGGGGGTAGTAGTCATTTTGGATAACAAACCCTTTAAGTTGTTTATTAAAATAATTAGTCAATTTAGTAAATGTTGTCATATATGGACCCATTACATATTATTATATATTATTTATAGTTATTAATATTAGTTATTAGTTTCACTTAATATTATACTTAAATCATAAAAATATTAAATAATTTTACACTTTTTGTATGAATCAGTTCTAAATAAATTTATTTTCATTAAAGCTCTGATTATTACTTTCAATGAATTATAATATTTTTATTTCAAAACTACCTTTTTAAAAATATAGGTCTCCGCCGGAGAAAGCCGGAGAGTAAAAAGCCGCCGGAGCCGGAGATCTTTAAAAAGCCGGAACTCCGGCCAAGCCGGAGCCGGAGCCGGAGATCCGGTGCATCCCTACTATTTTTTTTTAGGAGCAGGGGACTATAAAGTATATATATATTATTTGTAAGGTATTACACGGCAATGTAGGGGGCTCGAAACGACGGGGAACACAGGGGGTCGTTTTCCATACCCCCGTAGGCGGAGAGCGGAGGAACCCGCAAACACCAAATACCAAGAGCGTGGGGTTCGGAGACCCTTCCGGGAGGGGGGAATTAGTCCTACCAGTAGTTCCCCGAAAGGCCGAGAGACCCGACTCCTGCAATCGGTGCGGTATACCTTTGGGGTATATTCTTCAGTTAAAAAAAAAAACAAAATTTAATAGAAAGATATATTTATTTTAACGAGTAACTAATAAAAAAGGTCTCTAATAGGCTCTCTAATCATATTACTATTAATTATTAACATAATTTTTTTAATTTTTTTTTACATTTTCCTATATAAAATTTTACTAGGATTCCCAAAAATATGTATTCCTTTTCGCTGAAGCCTATTGTAGTTTTGAGATATAATGTTTTTTATTTATAAGGTTTATAATATTATTATGTTTTATTTATATTATATTATTCATTTCCGCCACTAAAATTGTGACCAGCATTCCTGAAGAATGATATTCGTGTTTCCCACAAGCGTAGCTGTTGTAGTTTTTTGAGATATGATTAGAATTTAAAATTGGAAAAAATATACACATAAATAAAATCACTAATATAATATATATTATTTGATTATAACATCAAATACGACACAACAGTATAGTAAATCAAATATAATGTATAAGGAAAACATGCTAGACAGCTCACCAAAAAATGTATAAAACATCTCAAAAAATACCTTGACAGAGCATAGTTGAGTGAGGGTCTGGGTCAGGACTTAAAGTGATAATATTATATAAAACTATAATACTGGTAAAAACCTCAAATAGTAGTAAATATACTACATAGTAAAATGTAACTATAGATATACAGTGTGAACGACCACACAACAAAACGGAACGGAGACAGACGCTCAAAGAAATCTCGAAATATCATAAAAAAAAAAAATTATCAAACGTTAGCATTAGTATACATAAAGTAGATATAACGATATGGAGAGAGGTCGAAGATGAAATTTTTTGTTATTTTTCATCTTACATTTACCTGATTACGTAAGGGTGGCTCTGAAATACGCGTATAGGATATAATGATAGGTAGATAAATAAGGAGTCAACGTAGGATAATAGAGACAAAATATCTTCACTCAAATGTTCTACCCTAATACACATGCATATTTATGTATCATAGAGGCTAAATGTAGAAAATTTATTTTTGATCGAATACTACACCGTATCCCACGATAATCGTAGGCGTATTAAGTAACTGTTCCACCAAAAATAACTGGTAGATAATATATAATATCTATACTATATGTTAAGAAATCTCTAATATAAATAGTGAGTCAATCTCAAATATAATACACTCACTTAAATATTAAAAAATCAAAATAAAAATAGATATAATAATTATATATATATATATAATTTATATAGTACAATATATATAGGTAACAATAATATTTGATATGATTATTATACTATAGAGAGTGAGAATGAGAGGAGAGAGAGAAAGAGGAGGAGCAAGAATATATAGCAAAAAAAGATATATGGAGAGTATACGCCAACTTGATATAATATATATATACATATAAGTAATAAAAAAAAAAAAATATATTATTGAATATAATAAGGATATAGAATTCTAATAAATAATAAACTATGACAAAATATCAAAGTAACTAATTCTTACTCAATAAATAATTTAAATCATTTATCTTTGACAAACATATATAGATAATAAGTATATATAAATATATATATATAATAGTGAGATAAATGATATCACATTGTTATTCATATATAGAGTATATATATATACAAAAATGAATTAATTATTATATTCAGAATTATATACTACACCACTTACTGGTGGTGGGTAGAATAGACAATATATTTTATGTGTTACTAAATAGTATACACACTATCCTCAAAAAATTAATATATATTAGTAATTACACAAATGCATTAGGTACACGAAAATAATTTGAAAAGGCTGCACAACAATCAAACGTGTAGCGCTCGAGCACAGTTTAGAATTGTGCCTACATGAAATGTGTGATTATAGTAATAATATCTATCCGATTCTGATTGTAGCTTCTTGACCAACTATCTATATAATTGGTGGGACTCTATATTTTTAAAATTCAGTACTCTATGTACTCCTAATTAACCTGTTAAATTTTGTTGATACAGATAAATAATTCATCTAATAATTAAATAGATATTTCACGCTCGCATGGTATAATAATTCAGTTCAGCATGCACAATACACAAGTAGTCAAGTACATTTTATTTTATTACCAGTGTTGTGTATAAAGCACGTTTATCTTCAGTTTTATACAGATTCTTACTTTTATTAAAGTAACGTAGAGACTCAATTCATATGTACAAAATAAAAAAAATGTACTGTACTTATTTCAATAAATAAAAATTCAAAATTAAAATATTTTTTTAATAATTTATTATATTAGAGTGTGAAAAATTAAGATACAAATTCTGCTTATCTTGGAAGTTCACGTATAGGGAGTCTATTTTTATATTTATACTCTCGTGTCAACTTCGCACGACTTACCTCGAACATAGACCAACTTTTATATGTGGAAAATGCGCAACATTACCAGACCTAGTGTAATCGATTACCTTAACCCCTGAAAAATAAACACTGCATGATGACAATAATTAATATATCAAGTAACTCACCAGTGAACTTCACTCGACATCTTCACTATTCACACTCTCACATAATTAATCATATGTTAAATATTAATTAAAAATAATTTAATAATTATAAATTTAATAATAATAATAATAATATATAATATAATTATAATATAGTTAATAATATATAAATTCATAAATAAATATTATGAATTAATTTATTTATCTACTATTTATTATTAAATTCATTATATATTATTATTATTATATCTTCATTATTATTATTATTATTTATATTATTATATTATAATTAATTATTATTATTATTATTATTTATTATTATTATTATTTATTATATATATATTATTATATAATTATATTATTATTACTTTTATTATTATTATTATTATTATTATGTATGTTAATATTATTAATTTATTTAATTAATTATTTAATTTAATTTTATATAATATTAATAATCTATTATATATATTATATATAATATTTATTATTTATTTATTTTATTATTAATTATTATTATGCTATTATTATATTATTATTATTATTATTGATTATTATTATTATTATTATTATTATTATTATTTATTATTATTATTATTATTATTTATTATTATTATTATTTTATATATATATAATTATTTATTAATTTAATTATATTTATATTGATTATTATATTTATAATTAATTTATTTAATTATATATATTAAAATGAGCTCTATCTCTTATTATTATTATTATAATATTCATATTAGTAGTGCAATCCATTGCTGGGTGGGCAAAGAGATGTTAGATATGAAATTGTATTGTAGTTGTGAATCTAATGTCTGTTATATCAGTACTTATTAATTAGTGTAGTATATGAGTAAGAAGATTGTTCTTGTGTTTGTCCTTAGTCTGAGTGAGTGTATAGTGATTATTCATTTTGATAAATATTGTGCGGATGAGCGTTTAATTAATTTGATATTTATTATAATTACTTGATAGGATTTCCAAAGACTCAGTCACTATAAGAGTGTTATTGTTCTGTGACTGGATATTTATTATTATTATTATATATTATTATTTATTCTAATATTTTGCAATTTCATAAAACCCCATTAGTCCTCTCCTATCTGTTTCTTGTATATGATCATTGTTATTTTACTTATTACTTAGTGAATATTCATTTTAGCTTTATTCCTTTACATATCATATCACTGATTATCATTTTTCCAAGCTTATATATGACTTATAAATCTCTATAGCAATTTCTTTATTTTGGTACAATTATGACTTCTCAATAGCCAATATCACTCCATTTCTCAAATGAAAGTAAATTTATTATCTATTATTTGAGAAATCTTAATGAAGCACCTTACAATTATTACTTATTACACTTATATATAAAATTTATTTGCTCAACTTTATCATTAATATCCACACTCTCACTCTCCATGAGTGAGTAAGTTTAATCAATAGATCAATTTTTTGAATAATCTTTATTACATCATTTTAATCTTAATTTCCTCTAAATACTAAATTGTTAGCCTCATATATTTAGTTATATCTATTCTATAGAATACTTTAGAATAACCTTGTCAATTATTTATATTCATCTCCTAGTGTCTTAAATTCATTATTATTATTTATAATTATTATATATAAGTATAATAATCAAGGAACTCTATATTAGAATTGCATAATTCAGATCAGTATAATATCTATGTTGGACAATATCCACATCTCTATTATTCCATACTTATAATTTCTAAGATTGTGAATATTTATATTAGTCCATATTATTATATATCTTAGTACAAAACTGAGTCTTTACTCTTAGTTTATCAACCACTCTTTAATATTCTTCACACCACAGAACTCGCTGAGCCACTCCTACCCACAGTAAATATCATAGTGCGATTAAACTTTTAGTACATATAGTCTGTCTACTCGTCGAGGAAAACATCGCTTATTCCATTATACTTTTACTAGGTCAACTTAAAGTATATAGTATATTAGTATTTATATATATTATATATATATATATATATTAATATAAATATATAATATAATATAATATTACTATAATTATAATATATAATAATAATATAGTATTATATATATATATTAATTAATATATTACTATATATATATAATATAATATAATATATATATATATAATTATATTAATTTGAACATATATATATATATTAATTATTAATATATATATAGATATATATTAATATATATATTTAATTAATATATATATATAATATATAGTATATTATCAATATATTATATATAGTATATAAATTATATATAAATATACATATATAATATATATATATATATATATTAAATATATAATATATTAATATATATAATATATATATATATATTAATTATATATATACTATATATTATTATATATATAAATATATATATATATATATATTATATATATATATATATATATATATAATTATATGTATATATTATATTATATATATAAGTATATATATAATATTTAATATATATATATATATATATAATATAATTAAATTATTATATATATATATATATATATATATAATATTTTAATATATTTAAATATATATATATATATTATAATAATATTATCAAAGCAGATACTCTTCTCACTAGTCATAGGCTTATAGTTAAGTATTGTATTCAATAAATTTTAATAGGATTGTATTACTGACATGAATATATCTACTCCAATATTCTATAATATACTAAATATCTTTAGTTATCATCAGTAAACTTTTTCCAACCTAGAGATGTTTAAACTAATACTGGTGCATAATACTTTTAACATATATCCTCAAAGTCTTCCTTGCCACACCTTTTACCTATTAATTATATTAAATTGAGCAAACATATGCTCGTTTTCAGTACCTCTTGGTACTTCAACCAATGTTATTATATTAGATCATATTTTAAAAATATCATAATATCTAGAGTCTTGCTGAATACCTTATGAGGTGAGGCTATTTATTAATACCCCTACCTCCAACCCATTCAGAATTCTACCAATATTACCATCAGAACCTGCAGCTTTACTTGGGGTCAATATGGTTCAGTAAAGGATTTAATTTCTTTTACCTCAATTACAAATTCTGTAAATCTAATTATTACATGCATATCAGAACTACTAGTCTCAAAACTATTTTTCCAGTCTTTCCTCAGTAAACATTAATGCAAAATAAAAATTGAAAATGTTAACCAATTCCTTATCTGAACTCACTAAATTTTAATCAATTTTAATTGAACCAATTGTCCTATTCTTACTTTTAAATTTGTTAAAGCTAAAAAACTTTTTCAGGTTCTTATTACTATTCTTTACTAAATTAATTTCTGACACTCTCTTTGCCTTTCTTATTGACTGGTTAAGTTAACTAATTATTTTCCTATAATTTTCGAAATCTTCCTCCCTACTAATCCTGTTAAATATTCCAAAACATTACACTTCTGATAGATTTTCTCTCATCTTTCAATTCTCATAGATTTTCTCTCATCTCTCTATTCTACCAAATGAGTTTTCTCTTCACCACCCAAATGGGCCTATCTTTAAAACATACTGACTGAATATTCATCAAATGATAAAACAATTTTGTTCTTTAAAGTTATCCTAGCCAGTTATACTATGCATGTCTCAAAATTTAGTAAATTTGCCATTTCAGAAATCTAAGATCTTTTCCTTATTAACTGGTAAAGAGTTCCGCATTCAGACTATCCTGTATTTCTTGCCATTCAGGTGTCTTTCTTAGTGGCACAGACTTGAACTTGTCAGTGTTTGAGACAGCATGCCACAGTAAAGAAAAGGTATAGTCATAATGGTTGATTTTAATTTTCCTGGCATTCATTGGGATTCAACTTGTCAGTGTTTGAGACAGCATGCCACAGTAAAGAAAAGGTATAGTCATAATGGTTGATTTTAATTTTCCTGGCATTCATTGGGATTCCTTGTCTAATATGAACCATAGTAGTTCTGTATTTATAAATTGTATACTAGACAACTTTTTGAGCCAGATGGTCACTGAACCTACAAGACACAATGCACTGTTAGACTTAATATTAACAAATGATGAAAGTATGGTGAATGAGGTTAAAGTGGAGGAGAATTTAGAACTTGACCATAATATAATTAGATTTAATATGAATGTGATATCTGGGCCCAAATTACAAATTAATAAGAAAAAGATCTTAGATTTCTGAAATGGCAATTTTACCAAATTTCAAGACATGCTTAGTATAACTGACTGGGATAAAGAGTTTAAAGACCAAAACTTTATCATGTGGGAACATTTTAAGCAAATTTTAAGTCAGTATGTTTTTATCATGTGGGAACATTTTACGCAAATTTTAAGTCGATATGTTTTAAAGATAAACCCATTAGGGTGTTGAAGAGAAAACCTGTTTCGTGGAATAGAGAGATGAGAGAGAAAATCAATTTAAAGTGTAGATGTTTTAAAATATTCAAGGGTAGTAATAGGGAGGATGATTTAGAAAATTATAGGAAAAATAGCAATGAACTTAACCAGTCAATAAGAAGGCAAAGAGTAGGGACCGACCGGGGCGGGAATTTTGCCGGGGCCGGGGTTAGCTAAAATTAGAAATGTAAGTCAAAAACACTGAAAGTCTTAAAACTTAGATGAAAATTAAATATAATTTCAATTAATTAATAATTTTAATTATAAAAAAAGAATACATTTAATTAATTCAATTTAAATAAATATTTAGAAAAAAATTTTTTAAAGAAAATAATTTATTTTCTAAAAGAAAAAAGTTATATTAAATATATATCATATATTATATATATACTAATATATTATATATATATTATAATATATATATATTATATATATATATATTATATATATATATATATATATATGATAATATAATATATATATATATATATATATATATATATATATATATATATATATATATTATATAATATACCCGTATATATATATAATTATATATTATATGGTGTTGAAAATCGCGTCAGAAGAAATATAGTATATTTCAAGTATACGCACCACAGCAAGGACATTCGTAAGAAGGAAAAAAATAGATTAATGGAGAGAATGGAGGAGGATTGAGTGGGGATGGTGAGGGAAGAAGGAGAAAGAGTGCTGATGGGAGATTTCAATGCCAGATTAGGAACGAGAAGAGGAGAAGTGGAGAGGTGGAGAGAGTTTTGGGTGTGTGTGGAGAAGAGACAAGGAATTTTGGCAAGACAGAAACACATATGAATTACTGTATATGAGTAATGATTTAACAAATTATGTAGTATATTTTATCAAATTACTAGTAACTATATATCAGTCGACACATCATATACGCAGTACTTATTAGGTGCAGAATAAACAATAAATAACCCCAGTCTAATTTTGATCAAAAATTCGATAAT
>JABUQX010069014.1:15000-25000 GCA_015478945.1 Trachelipus rathkii
TTAGAATTATTAGCCACCTAGACTATGTTGGCTATATAATTTATTCTATGCCTTCAACTTCCAAAGGCAAAAAGGTTTTAGAAACTGTAGAAAAAGCAAGAACATCTCTTAAGAGGAAGCTGGAAGAGACATTTAATCAAAAAATTCCAAGTCCTTCAAAATAAGAAAAAAAAGAACCTGAATTGAAAAAGTAAGTATAAAATGACACAATTTTTTTTTTTGAAAATATATACCAAAAAAATGAACAAAATACTGTTAAAAAAGGATTTCTAAATTAGACTTTATTTCCAATGCCTATTTTAATTCCCAAATAAATTTTGATTGTCATTTTTCATCGAATTATTTTTACTTTAAAATATAATAATTTCCTTAAATATTATTAGATATCATTAACTGCTCATAATCCTAGCATGCAGAAAAGTTGAAGAGTATATTTTATATTAATTTTTGAAGGCTGAAGTATATCCTTAATTTTTAGGTTATTTATTTCAAGACAATATTGTCTTGAAATAAGTAACCTAAAATTTAACCATGTATATATATACATATGTACATCCAGTTAAATAGTGATAGGTTAGGTTTATGTTCTAAAATTTGAATGGAATCTTTATAAATTATCAGATATTTTACTATACCAGCAAATGTAGATATATTGTTTTCATCGAAATTTTCAAATTTAGTATATATTTTAAAAACAGTACGGTACAGGTATATAGAAATTTTTTATTATTATAAATTAAAACAATGAACATCAAAAATCAAAAAAATGATGAAAGAAACAAAGACCATGAAAAGGATCATGAATAGGCTAAATACATAATACATTAAAAAAAATAAAAATCATAGATTGAATACAATGGTCAAGTAAATTCATATTTCTACTTTTATAAACTGTAAGTTTACTTTCTTTCAAAACCTATAGATCTATGCAATAGCTATATCCTTTTTTCAGATATGAAGATCTTATGAAGGAGCTAGTCAAAGCTTTCACTGAAACTGACTTATGACCTAAAATTGCAAATATTAAGCATATCTCCATACTCCCATAGAAAAACAAAGGAAATATTTCAAACAACTGACTACATGGTAAAGAAGAGTCGAAAACTTAAAGAATTTGGCATCATTCCTGAAATCCCAACCACTTCAAAAGGAAAGGTTCTTGCAAATGAAACAAAAGAGTATGTAAGAAACATTTTTCAAAAAAGATGACATGAGTAGGGTTTGTCCGGGAAAGAAAGACTGCTTAAGTACTAGGAATATAAATACTGGTAAAAAGGATCTGGTTTAAAAGAGGCTTATTCTTATGAACATAAAAGAGTGTTATGTAGCCTATAAAGAGGATCCCTTATCCCCCAAAATTGGATTTTCATCATTTGCTGGTTTAAGGCCAAAGTTTTGTCTTAGCTGGAACATCTGACATCCATTGTTTGTGTGTGCACATATCACCAGAATGTCAAACTGCAAATATCGGCTCTAGGAAGCCGTAATATAACCTATAAGCAGCTCATGGAAAAATGTGTGTGCAGCTTAGAAAGAAAATGTATGTTGCATTTGTGCAAGGAATATCCTGGAGAAATTGGTGTGAAGGAATTCATTGAAACCATAGAGCACTTAGTAGATGTAGAAGAAGTTAAATATAAACAGTGGGTGACAGTGGACAGATGCACTTTGTTGGAAAAACAGAAGACTTCCAAGATCTTAGTGAAAGAGTATATAAATTAACAAGACCACTATATTTCAAAATCTCAAGGATTTTTCCTTCAAAATCTAAAAGCAATGTTCTCGTAAATGAAATAATAATATTGTTGGATTTTTCAGAGAATTTTCCTTTTATTATACAGGATGAAGGCCAAGGTTTTCATTGGGAAAATTCCCAATGTACTGTACACCCATTTGTAGTTTACTATAGGAAATCAGATGATGATGAAATTACCTATAAAAGTTTGCTTTTTATCCCAAAACACAAAGCATAGTACATCTATGGTGTACACTTTTATATCTACTCCAGTGCTTGTAATTAAGTGCTTTATACCAGAACTGAGCAAAATTTATTACTTCGATGATGGTTGCGCTGGACAATATAAAAACATATAATTTCTTAAATTTATATTATCACAAGATGGATTTTGATGTAGACTGTGAGTGGCACTTTTTTGCCACTTCACATGGAAAAAGTGCTTGTGATGGAATTGGAGGAGTGGTGAAAAGGATGACTGCTAAAGCTAGCCTACAAAGACCCTTTCAAAATCAGATATTAACTCCTCAGGACATGTATAAATTTTGCAAACTAAATTTTGCAGAAAAAATTAGTTTTTTTTTTATACTTCTAGTGAAGAAATAGAGAAAGAAAAATTTTTGGCAACCAAATTCCAAAATGCTCTATCAATTATTGGAACCAAAAAATTGCATAAAATAATCCCAGTCAGCAATGGTAGAGTTAAAATCTATGAAACGTCAGATGCGGATGAAGGAGAGGAAAGAGTCATACTAAAGAATTCAAAAAAAGATAAGGTTCAAGATTTGCTTACCCCTAAATGTCATTTGTAAATATGATGACAAAGTTTGGGTAGCATTCATCAGCTCTTACGATGAAGAGTTTGATGATTTTAAAGTTACATTTTTGTATCCGAGCGGATATAATAAATATTATTACTATCCTGAAATAGAAGACTTGCCATTTGGAGAAAAAATATATCTTGAAAATATTGGGAAATGATTCTTTAAAATCAGGAACTCAAAGGATCTAATAAATATTATTACTATCCTGAAATAGAAGACTTGCCATTTGGAGAAAAAATATATCTTGAAAATATTGGGAAATGATTCTTTAAAATCAGGAACTCAAAGGATCCAATATTGCTTTAAAACAGAAGAAATAAGAATTATGAAATGAACAGGGGTATTATTTACCTTGTTACAGTAATTTATTTACACCTTCAGATTGAGTTAATATTTTAAATCAATGTCTAACAGTCTACATTGGTTATTTTTGGGCAATTTTCATTTTTACTGTATGTATTTTAAAATGAGTTTTTATAAATTTTTATATTGTTTCAAGTAATACACACTTATTATTATTATTAATTATTTTGTAAAATATAACTTTATCATCTTTCATTTTAAATGGATAATATTTTCAAGGCTGAAATTTAGGTATATAGCAAAATCCTTCACATTTTAATTGAAATTTTGTAAAATTTTTCCCTAAAAAATTGCTTTACTGGATCATTTGTATTGACTGTTAAGCATAATAAATGGTCAGTAAATATCTAGTTTTTGATCTAAATATTTTCTGAAAAAATTTTCTAAGTTCAAAAAAATTTCTAAGTTCAGAAAAGTTAAGTAAAGTTTTTTTAAGAAAATTCTTTAGCGGCAAGCTTCTGGAATTACGTCAGAAGCTTGTCACTAAACAATTTTTTTAAAAAACTTTTTCTGAACTTAGAAATTTTTTTGAACTTAGAAAATTTTTTTCAGAAAATATTTAGATCAAAAACTAGATATTTACCAAATGGTCTATAGAAAATTTTTTTCAGAAAATTTTTAGATCAAAAACTAGATATTTACCAAATGGTCTATAACCATTGTTTTTATTGCATTTTATTAAGGCTTATAGATCAAAATTTTAAGGAAAAAATTTTTTTGGTCCATTTTAAAATCCTAGCGGGGGAAAATATTTTTTAAACGTTAACAACTGTTTTATATTAATATTTATAGGACTTATGATTATATATTTAAATTCCTTATTTTTTCCTAATTTCAACCATATACAACATCTTATATTTTAAACATATCTTGAGGAAGATAAATGCATTTTTCTTAAATGGGGGTTTTTGTCCCCCCAAAACTTTACCCCTTATAACTCAAAAACTATTAGTCCTAGAAGCCTAAGATTTGTACCAGTAGGTTTTGGCTATAAGATAACCCCAAACACCAAAAATTATCAAAATCTGAGATGTAGTGGTTAAATTTTTTTTTTTTTTGTGATGATCTGTCATGGAATGACCCAATAAGGACCTGAAGAAGTTTTTTTAGCTTTTATAAATTTAAAAGAAAGAAAAGGACAATTGGTCCAATTAAAATTGATAAAAATTTATTGAGTTCTGATAAGGAGTTGGTCAACATTTTCAGTGCTTATTTTGCTTCAATTTTTACTGAGGAAAGATTAGATAAAAGTTTGGGGACATAGTTCTGGTATGCATGTAACAAATAGACTTGAAGAATTTGAATTTGAGGTAAAAGATATTAAACGTTTACTGGACCATATTGACCCCCCAAGTAAAGCTGCAGGTCCTGGTAGAATTCTGAAGGAAGGTAGTACCAGCATTGTAAAGGCACTGTATTTAGGGATTAGAAGTTTGAGTGCTGGTGAAGGAGATGGTTCCTGAGAGAACATTTGTTCAGACTGTGAAGAAACTTTTTAGAAATAGTAATTACAAAATTTTATAAAATTTAAACAAAATTAAAAAATTTAAATCTATTTTAATATAACGGAGGAGCACCAAAATTTTAATCTTGATTCTTTTTGATATAACAAAAGTTAATTAAATTTCATAAATGAGACACAACTTATTCTGGATTAGTTATTTATAAAGAAGATAAGAAGATGGACATTCCGTTGAAAGTTGGCTCGTAAAAGTCAAGAGGAATGGATCAGCACCAAATGCATCCGTAGCTCAGCTGTTAGAGCACTCGCCCAATAACGAAAGACCAGTTCGTCACTGGTCGGGATGTTTGAAGTGTGTGTTACTCTCTTTCTTGGTCCGTCTTGCTCAGACAAAAATTGAGCACTCCCCTTCCTAGATTAGGAGATTAGGGCTTTGCCCGTGAGTGGTGGTGTTAACTGTAAAAAAAAAAAATGATTATTAAGCAATCTATAACAATTGGTAAGGTACCAGAAAACTGGAAAACAGCATATGTTGTGCCTATTTATAAGGTAGTAAGGAAGATTTTGGGAATTATTGGCCAGTTAGCTTAACATCTCAGGTTGTAAAAGTTCTGGAAAAGTTACTGAAAAGTCATATAGGAAATATTTGGAAGATAACAAGGTTTGTTATGATCCCAGCATGGTTTTAATAAAGGGTAGGTCATGTCAGACAAACCTTTTAGAATTTATGAAATACATTACTGACTTCATAGACCAAGGAGATCCATTGATAATATATATTTAGACTTTAGCAAAGATTTTGATAAGGTTCCACACATAAGGATGAGATAAGTTAATTGAATGTGTATAGGTGGAAGTGGTACATGGTTGGATAAAGAGTGGTTGTGGAATAGAAAACAGTGTGTACAACTAAATGGCAATAAGTCATCATGAGAAATGGTGAAGAGTGGTGTCCCACAGGGTTCAGTTCTGGGTCCACTATTGTTCCTCATATATATACATATATAAATGATTTAGACCAGGGACTTAAATGCAAGGTTTCTAAGTTTGCAGATGATACCAAAGTGGCCACCAACAGTTAGAATAGTGAGGATGTATAAGCAAGATTCTTAAAATGATCTTGATAACTTCTTGGGTGGGAAGTAAGTGGCAAATGAATTTTTAATAGTAAAAAAAGGAAATATATTTTGTATACTCAAAATAAAAGTTTTTAATTAGTTGTTCTTCACATGAAGTTTTAACTACGATTGAATGGGGATTGGCTTGAGTCTGTGGACCAAGAAAAAGATTTAGGTGTGATTATAAGCAGTAATTTGAAAGTAGCTAATCAGTGTTTGGAAGCTAAGAATAAAGCTAATAAGATGCTGGGCATAATAAATCGCGGTAATAGTTCGGTTTGAGGTAATGTTATCATATTTCGATTGTTTTTTCCGATAATCGTAAGTTATCCAATATTGATGTTCCATATTTTTAAAAAATGGTGTTGTTCGAACACGTAACATGTGACAGCTGGCTTTGGCAAAATTTCCATTAAATAATTTTTCAAAAATGAAATATTTGTTTATATTTTAAATATATATTAATTTGAATGTGTTATTTAAAATAAAAATTATGAAAAATTGAATAATTTTAAGGTCATTCAAAATATACATAAATATATCAACTATAATATATATTATCTATATATATATATAATATATATTATATATATATATCTATATATATATATATATATATAATATTATATATATATATATATATATATAATATATTAATATATATATATAATATATATCACAGCCCAGTAGGGGAGATTAATATATATTATATATATAATTATATTAATATATAAATATATTATATTATAATATATATATATATCATATATATATATATATAGATATATATATCAGGGGCGTATAGGGCTCGAGCCGACGGGAACAGAGGGGGGGAACGTTTTCCAACCCTGTAGGGAGGGGCGGAGGAACCCCCGCGACACCCAAATCAAAGAGCGGGGTTCCGGAGACCCTCCCGGAGGGGGGGAAGTAGTCCCTACCCTATCGTCCGGAAGGCCGAGAGACCGCCCAGACCCTGCCCATCGGGCGGTCTACCCTTGGGGTACCCATTAGTTTTAAAAAAAAAAAAGATTCTTTTTAAACTAATGGTACCCCAAGGGTAAACCGCCCCGATGGCAAGAGTCGGGGTCTCTCGGCCTTCCGGGAAACGACAGGTAGGACTATTTCCCCCCTCCGGGAAGGGGTCTCCGGACCCCCGCTCTTTGGTATTTTGGGTTGTCGCGGGTTTCCTCCGCCCTCCCTACGCGGTACTGGAAAACGTCCCCCCATCTGTTCCGTCGGCTCGAAGCCGCCCTATAGGCGTGATATATATATACTATAGGGGAAAGTTCTATATTTGAATCAGTTAAATTATAAAAATATTTCTAAGTTCAAAAAAAATTCTTAAAGTTCAGCAAAGTTGTTAAGTTTTTTAAGAAATTCTTTAGTGGGCAAGCTTCTGGAATTATGCCCCTGAAGCTTGCCACTAAAGAATTTTCTTAAAAACTTACTTAACTTAACTTTTCTGAAATTAGAAGAGAATTTTTTGACAAAAATTTTTTACAGAAATATATGAAACTGATTATATAGGGCTTTACTATATATATATATATATTATATATATATATATATATATATATATATATATATATAATATATAATTATATATTATATTAATATATATATATATATATATATATATAGCCCATACTGGGCTGTAATATATATACTTAGATATATATATATACTATATATATATATATATATAATATAATATATATAATATATAATAATATATATATATATATATATATATATATATAAATTAGTAAATCAAATATTTTCCATTTGGTGTAAAATGTGTGCATAAATTCAACACATTTGCCTTTCAAACAAAGAGCAACTTTTATCTCTTTATAGAGCTTGCGCAAAAATTGAATAAGTTAAATTTTTTCATTTAAAAATATACTAAGCAGATTAAGAATTTCTAGTTGCATCTTCAAACATGGTCTCAGTTTCTAGTGTACAATAGTTACAGTTTGTTCTTTATGTGAAAATACTTTAAACTCTTTTCTTTTGCTATGTGAAAATAGTGTAAATTTAAATAATTTCATTTACACACTCGTATTTCAGAATTCCTATTTAAACGCAAATCTAATAAACATAAAGAAAAGATTCATCATTTGTATGGATCGCATGGGTCAATTATTGATGCCTAGAAAATAACTTTTTTCTTTTATATTATATCTAATATATATATATAAATATATATATATATATATATATAATATATATATATATATATATAATATATATATATATTATATGGGATATTATTTTGAAACTTGGCAACGTTGCATGGTGGGAATTTTATAAATCGATTATCTTTTCTGAAAATATGATATCTGGACACCATTACTTAAACGCGGACAATTACTATAATCGCAATGTTGTTTCCAAGAGCAAGGAAGTAATAGTAAACTGTAATATAGCTATGTTAGGCCAGTAAAAGAGTATTGTGCACAAGTTTGGGCCCCTATTTATAAGAAAGGCTTAGAAATACTGGAAAGAGAGTGCAAGGGCAACAAGGAGATTTCTGGTTTAGGGAAAGAGCTTGAAGGAAAGGCTGAAGGAGTTAGAATGTTTTCTGTAGAAAGGCGATTCTCAGAGGGGACAATGGAATCAAGTCTCACAAATTTTACATCTATTGATAATACAGAGACCAATAAATTTTTCATAGAGCATGGACAGGTGACCAGAATAATAAGAAAATTAAGAACGAAAGCATGCCATCTGATATAAGAAGCATGCATTCAGCAATAGGTTATTAAATTTGGAATGGTCTGCCACAGGAGGGTTGTGAGTGTGACTCCGATTGCAATATTTAAGATAGGGTTGATAGGTAATGGGAGAAGTTGGGTTATGCATAAAATATCATTAGACAAAGCTAAATTCGGCAGGTTCTTTAGTACAGTGTTATAATGTTAACAGCGAATGTGCTGCAGACTAACTTAGTTATTAATGCATGTGGATGGTTTGGGTATCATATATAAAGCTATATCATCATTTTTGACTAAGCCAAATTGGTGGATTTTTAGTTACAGTATTTTGGCAAGCCCCAGGGTGCTTTGTGGATTTGCAAGAGCATTTTGGCTAGTGGGCAATTGACTGGGACAGTTTGGTAGTGGGTTGACTGGGACAGTCTCGATAGGCCCATGTGGCTTCTTACTTTCTCTATATTCCTAATGTCCTAATTCGATTAGCCTACTCCATGAAAATGATCCAAATATAAGACAGCCTTTTTACTTTCTTCAGCTTAATCTTCTCTTCATCTGTTAAAACTGGACATCATCATCATCCTCCTTCAGCGTCTCATTTGTGCCAAGGAGCTTAATAATGGTCTAGTTAAGCTTGCCTTCAATTAGGCTACTCCATGTAAAGTCCAAATATGTGACAGTCTAACATTTTTACTTTTTCAGGACAACTGCACTATAGCGAGTCACATGAAATAAAAAAAAATGTTTAATTGCAACGGTACTAGTACCATAAATACATATACTGAATGCTCTATAAAGCAAAAACTTTTAAGAAAACAAGATTTGGGCCTAACATACACTCAGGCTAATTACCCAATTGGCCAATTTAAACTTAAAAAATTATCAAATAATATAAAACTTGCTAAAGACTGCAGTTAAATACAGAAAATCAACCTAGTGTAAACTAAACACTTGCAAATACACAAGTTAATACAAGTATATGGAACTTGGAAGAACTCAATGAAAAAAAAAATCATTTACACTCTAACCACAGTATAAATATATACAGTAGGTCAGATAGATAGCATAGTAGAGATATTATTAGTACTTCAATCAGCGGAGTAGATAGCGAGTAGATAAATAGCGTTGAATTTGCCGCTCTCCCGTAGAAATTACAACTTCAAGACTTAAAAAAAAAAGAAAAAAAAAAAAAAAAAAAAAAAAAAAAAAAAAAAAGTTGAATGTCATCAGCAAAAATAGAAATAAAGAATAAAATCTAAAGAAAGATTGCACTTACATCAATATATTTTTCTATTGCAGAAGAAAGCAGCAATAACAACAAAATGAAAGAATTTTAAAATTTAATTTTTCTGGCTTTTTTCTTCGCAAAATCTTTAATCATAACATCAAAATCTATTTCTTCGGCAATATCACGCTCAATAGAAAGTATTGCTAAAGTAGTTAGCCTTGTTTGACTTATTGCTGCCCTAAGGTAGTTCTTAATTAGCTTTAGTTTTGAGAACGACCGTTCGCAGCTCGCAACACTAATGGCACGAGTCAAAAACACACGTAACAGTATGACTATGTTTGGTAATGAGTCGCCAAGATTAAAGTTTTGAATAAACTGCAGAATTTGCAAAGGACCTTCCATCTCCTTATCTCCAGCAGCCGCCACAAAATGTTGCAGTCGTTTCCTCTCAACGAAGAACTCTTCTTTCTTTATATCCTCATCAACATCATTTAACTGGCAATCATAATCACTATTTAACAAGTTTGAAGGTGTAAGGAATTCGTATTTCGCTGAC
>JABUQX010069016.1:0-14449 GCA_015478945.1 Trachelipus rathkii
GTTTGATAATTGACTTAGTGAGGTGTCTGCTATCGATTAGTGTGTATTATGTTATGCTATCGATGGACGACTCGTGGTACTGTATTAATATATCTTATAGTAATTGTGTGTGAGATTGTGAGTATTTATTTTATGAGTATTATTGGGGGTCTGGGGAAGGTTGATAGAGAGAAGTGAGTGTGTATATTTATTGAAAGATGAATATGCCGATCTGTGTTACTTAGTAATATTTGGATAATATTATATATAAAAATGATATAATATAATAATTAAGTGTTGTTTAATATTATCGTAAATGTTTTGTTTAGGTATTAGGATGATTCATGTGAGTGATGTTGCTGGATATTGCGGTTATAGTTGGTAGTTAATGTAACAGGTATTACTTTTTGTCTGGTTACATGGTTGTGTATGCTGTTGTTTAGTGTCTTGGGATGGTTTTTGTGTGCTCTTTTGGTTTTGTTGTGTGTAGGTCATTTTTATAATGTTTATTGTTGGGTGCAAAGGGATTTTTGGGTTATATGTGGATTGTTGTGTTGGTTGTGAGGATTATTGATAGTGATACTATAATTGAGTATTTATTTGAGAGCGATATGTTTTGTTAGGAGGGAATTTGTATTTGAGTGCTATTACTGTTGTGGGGGGAGTTGGGTTATCTAAGTATTAGTTGGGTCGTGTATATTGAATGTATGTGTTTGAGGTGTTGGTTGTGATCTGGTTATGGGGTATCCTCTGAGATAGGGTAGAAGAGCGCGGGCGCTAGGGCCTTTCGCCGTGTTAGATCCATATACTCAGTGCTATTATTGCTTGCTGTGTGCTAGGTGGGTTTGGGGGAAGCGGACACTCGACAGCGATGGCTCGGGAAGCTGTAAGATTACGGGAGGAGAAGGATTGGAGGGTGTCTAGCTGGGGAACTTAAGAGATGACAGGCTGAAGGGAGGTTACCACAAAACAGCGATGTAGCTGTAAAGTGAGGTACAGCATACATGCGACGATCGCTATGAGTTACTCCAATTATTTCACATCGAATTTTACATGAGAGAACAGAGATACACTCATTTTAGTGATAACGAGGTATATGCGATTGACGTATAGTAATCAGTTGTGTGTGGATGGGATTGCTAGATGAGGTGGTCAATTTCACTGCGAAAGTGATCTATCTTATATCTATCACGGTATGGAGTTAATACTATATGAAAAAGAGATAGGCTGCACCAACTGTCACGGACTCTTTCCTTTAGTCTTCAAACTTCTATCAAAGATGAGGGATGGAAACCGGATCCACTCCCAAATTTGTGGTGAAGTGAGATTCTCATACAGGGTTGATATAATGGTGGCAGTAACCTTTATATAACCTGGCGAAGTATCGTTCAGACTACGTCTAGATAGTAAATAAATTATTCAGCTGTTTTAAAATCGACGACTTCTGCGAGACTAGATTAGCCGGAAGCGTTATACTGTCGATGTATTATATAGCCTTATAAGTACAAATAAACGATGTGAGGATTGGTCTGCCAGGTTATAACATGATGTGTCGACTATATTAGGTATGAGTGATTTAGTAGTCCTAGAAATGATTTGAATGTTTAGTTTAGTAACTGGGGTAAGACATTAGAGCCGGTACATTAATATGGAAGTATTTAAGTTTGTGTAATGGTTTAAGTCCAAATTTAATAGATTTGTATTTATTTTTTATAGATTGTTTGAACTCACAAGATTAACGGTTATCTTTATATCCACTAGAAGAAATGATTCGGTAACTATACTCGCAAGAAATTCAATCATTAGCATGTACTGTCGTATAGTGCATTACTTTCTGATTGTATAATCATAAGATTGCTATTAGTGTGAGCGACAGTTAAAATGTTCAGTGAAGATTTATGGAAGAGTTGAGTTACATACGGTCTATATATGGAGTGACATCATAGTTAGTAGTGCCAGCTAGTAGTGAAGGATGTTAGATTATGAAAGTATGTGATATAGACATAAAGTTTGGTAGAACATTAAATGTACCTATTGTAGAACCTCTTCAGGAACACCCCCAACCAACCTCGGTACTCGATCTAAAGAATAACTAGACAAGAGTATAGTCATATAGACAGAAGCGAAGCGAATCTCAATAGTGAAGGTTAGCTTCAGACGCGAGTGCAGACGTACGACAATCTATACCCATCTTGTCAAAGATACTAGCTATTAGAAATAGGTTGTCGAAGTCGCATAGTCACAGACTGAACTATCACAATGATACCATAACGGCAGAAGTACCAATAGATACATGAGATTTTAAAGGTGGTACAAGTCGATATCGCCAGTTTGATCTGCAGAAAGTCGGGATAGCCCATACCTGGACGAATCTGTAAAGAAGGAAACTTAGTATTCTTTGCATATGAGTCGGGAATATGAGAGTTAAAGAGAGTTTCGCAAAGATTCTAAGAGATAGAATACACAATGCTAAGGCTAATAGGTCGATCGTATAGATAGAGAATCTTAGAAGCGGCCTCACCTTTTTTTTATATGGATTAGTGCTTGAAAAAAAGTTCGCGCTTTAGCAGCATTGAGGACACAAAATAGTAATTTAGGTTTAGGGCATAGCGGAGTAGTAGTTGAACGAGCACAGCGTTCCAAGCCTTCAAGTAAGCACATCCAGTTCCTCAAAACACGAGAAGGATGTACATCTAGGGCCTACTGGCCTTTACCGGACCTTTTCATAGATTATCTTTAGATACTCTCATGTACTCGATCTATGAGTAATTGACATGTACGATGACAATTTGAGACTTCTGACCAGTGGAGAGTAGAGCAGTATGAGGATAAGGGGAGCCGGGTAAATCATATTCATATGTGATCGGAATTAGATGAAAAAAGAAGACCAAAGAGATTAGCCATTTTTCAAGAACGATGGTTAGACAACAGAACCGTACAAACGGATAAGGGGGGATAATGTGCATGATTCTAATCGAGATGTGATAATATTATGAGTTGTATGTTTTATGGCAATAGAGTGCCAGAAATTTATTATCAGTAAAGAGAATCAAGAAGGGCTACACCTATTCATATTTGTGTAAGACGCTTCAGTGCCATCAGATATAATTGAGTCACCTGATCCAATCATGATTGACTAGGCAGTAAAGCGTGCTAAATATTATGTTAGAGTATATAGGAGAACGAGAGTTTCTCCAAGCTCTATAGTAAGATGGTCATACGCTTCCTGGAGTGGCACGGGAACATAAAGCCATCGGAATTGTCAGTCATGAGATTGATGGGAGAGATAAACTGTTTAGTGAAGATGGAATGAGAACCTGTTTCATCCCATCCGTTATATAATCACGGCCCCTACCTTTTCAGACGTAACCGAAGTGTCCTCCGAGTACAAAGACATGTTTTCATTCCCAGTCAGATATTTGCAAAAAGCGACGCAATGCATCACAATTATGCCCATATAAAGTGTCAGAAAGTTCTAGCTTAATGAGTGACATGAGCGATGCTACCTGGAAATGAAGTGATTATATACTTATAGAGCTCATGATTGTGGTCAATATTAACCGATAGGAGTGGGATAATGAGTGTTTTTTGTTAGCGAGAGGTAAAGTGGTGAATGCATAAATATTCAAGTAGTTGTATGTATCAGAATTTGGATTAAGTATGATCGTAATTCTGGAGATATTAATATATATATATAATATTATAATATATATATCATATTATATATTATTACTAATATATTATAATATAATATATATATGAATATATATATATATCTATATTATATACTTTGTAATATATTATGATGATATATATACATAGATTAAATATATATAATATATTATTAATATAATATAATATATATAATATATATTATCATATATTATAATATAATATATAATAATCTATTATATAAATATATATATATATTAATATATTATTAATATATTAATTATATATATTAATTATAATATATAATATATTAATTATAATATATATATCTATTAATTGTAAATAAAAATTAGATCCGATATTCCTAAAGGGGGGTCAAGTGCACTCCCTCGCTCTATGTATGCGGCGCCCATGACGAAGTTGGAGATCGAGACTGTCACGAGACGTGGTTAACAGGATGTATTAATTGTATTCAACCTAGGCAATACTAACTCACTCCCTTAGATGGAGAAATATGAAATAAGTTATAGTTGAGTAAAACATTTAACGATGTTCAGAGGGATGAAATTCTGCATCTGAGTACTCAGTACAATTGAACAGAGCAAAATAGTGTGTAGGGAATAGAGTAGTGAGGTGGTATTATATCACAGAGGCTAAAGTTTAGATTTTAAGCCGCGGATGTTTGTGCTGAAGTTATATGAGTTGATAATTAGCCCGCGCTCTCGCAAACCTGCACTATTTCACTTACACACACACATACTCGATATCTTACTGCCTTGAAAAAGCAACAAAATGAACAAATAATGAACAAAAAAAAAAAAAATCGGAATTAAAAAAAAATTATAACTATACAAATTAACTTCTCGCTCAGAAAATTAGAAAAAGAACTAAGTATCAAAAATTATAAATTAAACTTATTTTAATACAAAATAGTATAATAATGAAAAAAATTGATAATTATAATATAAGTATAACTATATATAAGTATAAGTACTTATTTATATAACATATATCATAGAATTTAAAATTTAAAATTATAGGTTAAAACCTAAAACTAATAAAAAAATACATATATATAAACTCACAGTACTTATTACTTTTAAATAACGACAATCGCAGACCCTCAGTCCGATACGATATAAATGATATAATTACCAAGTAAAATTTAATAAGTCTTCTTCAAAAAATTAAAACAAAATGCATTATTGATAATATATACACTATAAGTCTACTGCTTATTATAAGAGTTATGATAAAATCATTATTCTATAACTTTATATCATAATAATAACGATTAATATAAATTAAATATGTATATAAATATATCAATTATACTTATATATTAAATATTATAAGTAATTAGATTTATTAGGTGAAAATTAAGTAGAAATTTTGTCGCAAAATTTTAAGAGCGGTTTTCGAATTCTATTTTAGCACGTCATGCGGTTTGAAAAATAGCGATCGGAGGTCGACCAAAAGAAATAAGTACCAGCCCTAGTGATTTTTTATTTTTTTTATAATTAGGTTATAGAGAAGTGATGAGCTACTTATTCTATAATTTCTTATTATATTTGAATAAATAATACTAATCATATGAGTATTCACATAGTAATTGAAATTATATGTACACTTTATGATTAATGTCATTCACGCATATCATTGGATATTAAATTAAAACATTTAAAATATAGAATACGTTTTAAGTATTATAACTAAGTTATATACATACTCCAGGATGTTTGAATCAGAACTATTAGTATTAACATATATATTATTTATTTATATCTCATATCTGTCTGAATAGAAATGATGATCTATATATATGTATACCTATAGCTGTAAGTACTATTATAGTCACGTAGGTAATAATTAGTAGTATTTATATAGTGACTATATTAATGATTATATAATCAGATAGAGTTATATTGTAATATTTAGGGTAATAAATGAAAGACAGTATTATCAAACGGTACTACATCTATTATTTATATAATATTATGATAATATAGTATATATATATATAATTATAAGATAGTTGAAAATCTTATATACGTAAATTAACATCAAAATAGGCAGAACTTATAATTATAATAATATTAGACATGGAGCGAACTACGAATTTCTATTTGTTATAGCTCAGTCTTATTTTTCACATAAACTTAAGTTCTGAAGGACTAGGCTGCGCGTAAGTCCTAGACGATAATCGTGATTGTCTGACTATATTGGTCAGTTCAGTAGTTAGGTTAGCCGTTATGAAACTAATCATTCATGTCAATATGACTACTGTGCATCACATCAATCATCTTCAGAGTTGCAGCTGTACCCACATTACTACGCACGACATGTCTAGCAAGCGAGCAATGTTGCTATTTCTTATGTAATGCTTATACTGCAGGATTTATGGTAAATCACCGGGTTACGAAGCACTTGATTATAACTGAAAGTTTATTATACGAAATAAAACTAAATATATATATAATACTACCTAGACATATTACCTCACTATTTCTTCATCTAATTAGTCAGTAAGTAGTCATCTATCATCTAGTATATATAAATCTAAGAAAGTAGATATATATATATATATAGTATAATTTTAATTAATTTAATATATGATCTTAATATATAATATATAATTATATATATTAAAAGTTATATATATGATAGTATATGATGTTATTTCATCTAAATTATTGTAACTGACTAATATTAATTATAATTATATCAATATTACAAATAATACGTAATAATAATAAGTAGAATAATAAGAGTGGTACCTAGTAGCTCAAACTAATTAGTGACAACACGAGTAGGTCAGTATTCCTGCCGACAGAGAGTATGAGTAGTATCGATAGTAGTAGAGAGATAGTAGAGTGATCATAGTAGAGGAGTAAGTAGTAGATAGTAGTATAGTATCTCAGGTGTCAGGTTAGTAAGAATATATATGAGTATACGTTAGTATAAATTTCATGGGGTGTACATCCCGTCGACACCTATGTATATATAAAAGCGTAAGCCATAATAATATAAAAACATTTTTTTTTATTCTATTATCAATAGCCATGGATCTAGTGCACTTACTAAAGGCTTTATATTAATATTAATCCTATTTATATCATCTAGGAATTATTTATTAATTTTTATTATATATGTAATTATATATATTTTAACAATACTGATATTATTAATGATAAACATCTTCGCATTTTCCCAAGATAAAATTTATATTATTAAAAAATATTTATTATTTATCGTCGATGTAATATATAATTAACTTAGTATATAGAATATATGGTCTTATATATGATATCATATTATAATACTATATACTTAATCATTAATAGAATACATTCTATATATAGTGCTGAGTATGTATACTACGCTAACTATAATTTGAACCACCATGGAGCTGCTTTGACTCTTATGACACTGCTAATCGTCCGCGCTCTATACTGCCCCTGACTACGGACATGGGATGACTAGGAATCGCTAATAATAGCCGAATAACCGTACATCATTCGCGTTGTACATTTCGACTAAAATTACTTTCTCTAATCCCGGTTAAACCTATTTTCTTTAATCCTTCATAAAACTACTCATTTTACTATCAAGGACCTATATCAGTGCTAGAAAGCTAGCCGCGTATATACGCAGGAAGTGTGAAATATATACTCTTGTTTACCATTCGAATTGAACTATAAATTTATACTACATTCATTAAACTAGAAATCGTTGCAGGATACTCTTCGACAAGCAGCAAGGCGGCTTTCATCAAACGAAGGGCGCAACTCCTTGGTTCTCACTAACTTCGAATTATGAATGTAATCGGAAAGTTGACTTAAAAAAACATCTACTAACTAACTCTTACAAAATCTGACACTTACTTCATACCGCCTAAACTATTAATTATCGTGATGAGCTCTGGTTAACACCATCCAACGTCAAGAATAAGGCCAATCTCTTACGTTCAATTGTCTATTTACTCTAACCAACCACGTGGGACGTGTCTAAATATACTCTCACCTTCTACTCTATGATTGTGTACACATCACACACTCACTCCACTCACTAGCACTAGATTGATTAGTTCTATTGTTGACTCGAGGATGCATATTAGCGGCTTATCCTGAGATATCATTATGAACGTTATGGAGAAGAGGGTTGGTCAAACTATTCTCCCGATAGTTTGTTCGAGGGAAGTGTGCTTCCAGAAGCCTGCCCTCCTACTGATATCAACCAATCATGAGTCCCCTCTATGTAAATATAATACTAAGTCGAACTTTCCACTAACTAGTGTTAACAAAGACATTAACATTTTGTTTCCAAACACCTAATTAAAGAAAATACCTCATGTATTCCTCTCATAATCTTCAAACCGCCAACTAATACACGCCCTCCTACAACATAGTGTGTTCTATGGTCTACACGTATCCTTTTGAAATACTCTCGATCTTTAATCTCCTTTCTCCTTGAGTCCTAAACTTTGGAAATCTATTGTTTCTGAATTGACTTGCTTAACTCGACTCAATAATGGTAATGTTTGTAGAAACAAAATAAATGGGGATAAAAGTGATTTTCTAGAAATCAATTATGTAGGTATTCCTCCGGGTCTGTCATATCTCTAACTTTATTCCTCCTTTTCATTGAATGATATAAAACCTGCACCTCTAAATCTAATTCACTAGAGGCCAGATCGAACGTCAATCCACCTTCATCTCAACTCATTTCACAAATTCTGCTCCCACTTTAACTTCTAGTTGCCTCTCGTCTTAATCTTCTCGATTCATTACTTCGCTGAATCTGAGTAAGAAAATATTCGCCGGGTGGGGTCGTCTAAAACTTGTGATTCAATTCTTTTAAACATATATACATATCCCTCTCTAAACACCTTCTAAATAAAATACCTCATCTCATGCTTCGCCGAAACAGCGATTCTGCAGAAATAATCTCTCTGATTGAAAAAAATATTATAAACATCCTTGGTGTCCTTTAACAAATTATTCAAAAATACCCGCTTGTATCATCTTAAATAAAACATCAAAAGTTGCAATAAGGTCGCCTCAATAAACTGCGGACTATCCTTGTATTAGACTGCGTAGCATATCTGTTTTATATAAAATAAGTTATTACAAGGCCTCATGCCGCCCTTTGTATGGAGTTATAGCTCTTCGAACTTATCTGACGGGTCAGTCTACTTGTTAAACCACGGGCTTTTATGGATAGGGATCACGAGTCAAAGGAAATAGATCAGATATTTGAACTGCCTCCGTTCTGTTCTATGGCTCACTTGATTATTTATGATAACTATTATAGGATATTCATCTATTATACTAGATATATACTCTTTTACTATATAATATACCCACATGCACAAGCGGCTAGTAATAATAGGACACTTACTACCTAATCATCGGCTAATGCACTTCTATCTTCACCTTTTAAGACGGCCCTATGTCGGCACTAATGAGTTTTTATTTAGGTGTTGATATTAGAACTCAGACTATAGGTTCGTCTCGCGGATATTGTCTTCCTTCTTTCCTGCTCGACATCCAGTTTGTGTTCTGTAGGGTAATTCTCCTGTCCTCTCTGTGTTTCCTACTCAAAGGTTTAATGGCTTCCTCAGTGCTTTATAGCTCTGCCGACAAGTACTTGATGCTCATCCTGCAGTAACTTATAGCTTTAGTCTGAAGTTTTAGTTATATATTTTAACACCCCCAATCCTGAATACTGGGTCTTTAGCCAATGAGCGGTGTAGAGTAAGTGTAAACTAAATTAATTAAATATATATAACAATTAACAACTTTTTAAACAATGGCTTACACACCATTAAACTTATACTTTATTTAAACCGTTTACTATAGCTTGATATCAACGTAACATTCTCGCTTGTCTAAATAGAAGTATATCACGTAATGTTTTAGTATCGGATGCAGCAAATTGTTCGAATAGTGAATAGTGAGTGATAGTATTTTGTATGCGAGTTTATTAGAATATATTATTGTTATTATTATTGCATTTCTTTATATACGTAAAGTGATATTAAACATATTATATATAAACATATCATTTATAATACAATTTTCTATATTTAAATTATCACAGATATATATCCGGCGCAATATTCTATGGGCACGGTATTAAGTATATATCTTTTTAATGATGTGATTAAAAGTGTATATTATAATGAGCAGCCTATATCTTGTCATCATTTTCGTTTCAATTTTGCATAATCTTTTATATTGATTATGAAAAATTTCATTTATCTTGAAAGGATATAACAAATTGAAGAATCCTCTTTTTGGAGAACATTATTTATATTAGTATAATATATATATATTATTATGTGTTAAATATAAGATCGATTTATAAGACCGATTTATTATTGCGTTCGATAAGCGATCGAAATCGTTGCCGCTAAATGGACTACGAGATATCGTAAAACATATCCGATATTTGGATAATCGAACTGTATGATCAATTGGCACCTTGTTCCTGAGTCAAATTTTGGCACCCCTTCGAAGGGCGCCAGACGGTTGCGCAGCTACCGTCGTATGTGTCCCCATTAGTTCGCCCTTGGGGGTTGTCCCCCTAAGTGTTTTTGGCATCGATATTTCGGTATCGATACGATATTTGTATCGAAATTTTGCATTCCATAAAGGTCCGTGAGGGATTAAGTAGGGATTAAATCGAGCTCATCAGGTCACCTGCGAGGTACTGTGTAGGAACTCCTACTGAGTCATTTTATTTCCATCACACTCACCCTACATCCTAACCACCTACACACCTACACCTAGACCTACACACACAACACATACATAGACACATACACCACTATATACAACATCACCCCAACCTCAACAACTCAGCCCTAACTAAAACCCACCAAATATACCACATATACCCAATCCTACACACATCACACAACACAACGTCCCACACACACACACACACACCACAAACACACAACCAACAACACCAACCCAGCTCCCACACACACATACCTGGCCTTGTCATCGATTATTTCCCAATTATTTCCTTCGATATTTTAATGATGGCTCACTTTCGTGTGCTAATTTGATGGCTCAGATCTATTGATCGGTTCAGGCTTTTGATGACTCATATTATTGATGGTTCAATACATTTTGAGTGTTCCCAATCACCGAAGCGAGTGTCCTCAGAGATCCACGGAGTACCACATAAAGTGCAGATGTGCCAAGTTAGTACATTGAGTGCCACATAGTGCCCAACTGAGTGCCATATAGTGCCACTTTTTCAAGCCTTTTCTAGCTATCCCTGCTTAGAAAAGCCCTAATATTGGGTCTACCCCTAGGTACAAGGTATGAAAGGAATCGATAGGTGTATATTGCTAGGATGCTTCCTAGTATGAGTTAAGCCTTTTCAGCACCTATCAAAGAACAGTCCCAATTGGTGCCCTACCCCTATGTTATTAGGGTGGTAGCTCAATCCCTTAGTCCTAATTCGCGAGCAAATTAAGAAATAAATCCTATCGAAAGTCGAGGCCCATAGAGAGACGACACTATAACATAAATTTATATATATATACGTATATAATCAATAATAAAACACTTAAATATAATATTATATAAATCGAAATTGGTATATATATAAATATATACTTCATATATAGTATATATATATAATATATATAATAATATAAAAACTCTATAGTATATACTATTTATATATCAGTATATATTATATATACTATATATACCTATTATATATTACTATATATTAATATTATAATAGTCCTTATATCTCTATATATATATATTACTATATATATATTATAATATATATATATACTCTACTTCTCTCATTTATAGTATACATTAATATACTAATAATATATAATAATATATCTACGCTATAAATATATATAATATATCCATTATTATATATATTATTAATATATATCATTATATATATATATACTATATATATAACTATATATATATAAATAGTATATATATATATAATATTATATATATATATATATATATAATATTAAATTGATCCACCATTCACGGGCATGGCCCTTTTCCAAAGAGGGGGCAAAACAAAAAAGAAAGGAAAGTAATTTAAACCCGCCCAGTCCTTGTCTAACGCCCTTCCCTCTAGTGGGTCGCATGAGCTGACTTAAAGAGATGCTAAGATTGAATTCTGCAGCAAATGATGAAGGCAATTAGTTCACAAAGCAGATGTGGCTGGAAAGGAGGTGGCACCACAACGAATAAACTTTGAGTCTCCAATACACACAATATTTATGTGAGAGTAAGGCACCGTAAGGCGACATAGTGGTGGAGGAATGGTGAGGAATGTGAGAGGTCATTTGTCTCGAGCACTGCCGTTGTAATTCTATAGAAAAAGAAATTGGCACTAATATCACCATCCAGAGAAAGAGGAAGGGAATTAGAAAGTATGGGAAGTTTATTAGTCTCTTTGCCTTCAGCCCAACACATCCATATAAGGAGGATGGACCCGGATCCCCCAAATGTATAATCAGTGTCAACAAGCGAATAAGATCTTATATAACTGGATAATGAGCAGCAGAAAATTCCACGATGCAATCTGAACAGATTCCCACTTCATTGAGACCATTTTAGCCCCCGATTTGAATATGAAATCCCAAGACAATTCACTATTATGTTTCATCTTCCAAGCATATTATGTGTTTAAGGCGAGGCATTAGAGCGTCGCAGGGATAGGAAGTCTTGGAGGTTTCTAGAAGAGTGAGATATTAAGAAAATGTTGAGTTTTTAATTCACAAGAATGCGTTATCGCACTCAGAAATCCCGACACATCGCAAGAATTGAATCGGAAAAGCTGTAGACGAGAGCAACTCTAGATACAAACAAGGGGCACATTGAAATGAAGTGATGAATGAAGAGTTGACGTCAGCAGCAATATAGGAACAGAGTTAGAAGACAGTAATAAAGACCGTAAAGAAAGTAGTTGTGGATTTTTATGATAAAAACTAAAAATAAACTGAAATTAACAAGAAACGGAAAAGACAACGACTACATGACAAACACCAGAAAAGACCGATGAAAAAGAACTAGACAGAGTAAAGCAAAGCGGGGAGAAATCCAAAGGAATTACTAGAGAGTAGCATGCGGTCAACCCTATCTGTCAGAAGCCTTAATATGACATAGCGCTACCACATCAACTCCATAGTCCCCTACAGGGCAAGACATAGACAATGTATTCTAAAACTATTTAATTATATAATCGTCACTAAATCTGAATATCTCTCCTGAGTCGCGAGTCCACATTGTACATTCTACATGCGATCACATCCATGCTCTGGCACGCGAGTCATCCGTCTTTGCTCACTCACTGTTATAAGTCTAGGTAGAGGACCGATGGTGTATATATCAGTGCTGCTACTCTTAGTCCTTCTCGTTCCCCGTGCGTTTTCAACCCGAGGTTCCCGTGCCGCGTGCTCCCGCAGGGCAATAATCCACCTCCTTCTCTCTCTCTTCTCTCCCTTCTCTCTACTACCTACTCTTCTTCGTAATCTACGCCGATTGCCCCGCCACGGCGCAATATACTCGCGAAATCCCGCAGCGTGTCACGTCCGCATGGCAGCAATCTTACCTCTCTTCTCATTCTCGTGCGAACGATTAAATATTTCAATAGCTTGATATCATATGCTATCCATTATTCCAATCATCAGTGCAATTCTCTTACAAAATATTCCTAGTCATCTATTTTTATTCATACTAACTCATTTTTATATAAATATAACATAACTTGCAGACCTCAAAGCAGTAAAACAGTAAATTCAATAGCGCAATTGCCTAGCAACAAAGGGAAGTAGGCTTTGTTTTAACGCTTTAGCTGCATTACTCTGTTTTTACTCACTCCTTGTTTTTATCTCTCGCATCTTATAACTCTTCTCTATATATTATTAACATTATGTTTTTCTTTATATTTCTCTACTTTTTCATGATGCATTTCATAAAATTTATAATGACGTCAGTAATTAACGACACACAGTGTGCAAATTGCAAACTTTACCTATTACTCACATAATTGTACGAAATTTCTTCTTTCTTAAAAAATCATAATATCTTACAGACCTTAAGCGTAAAGCGTAAATCAAAGCGCAAATGACCTCTAAGCTAACATAAGGGATTATTAGCGCTTTGTTTTATCGTTTTACTGCTTTACTGTTTATGGTTAATCGTCCTATTTTATTATAACATTCGTTTTCTTTTTATATTTTATGCATTTTCTATAATAAAAGCATTGTATGTAAGAAATTAACGAATAAAATGTTAAATAAATACGTGGTCCAAAAAATGTACGGCTTTTTAAAAATATACTTACAGACCTTAAAGCAGTACAAAAGTAAATCAACAGCGCGTTCAACTCATCGCAACACAGGGATTTAGTAGTCTTTGATTTTAATAGCTTTAATCTGAAGGCTTTAACTGCTTTACTGCTTTACTCTACTGCTTTACTGCTTATTGCTTTACTGTTTTCATTATTTTAATATATAATGAGACTATTAAAAAAGCATTTTATTTTTAATTAATCATTACATTTATATTACCCACTTTTAACTAAAATTATTTGAAACTTTTTTTTTTATACTAGATTGTTTTATTATATTATATTATTATTTATTATTATTATTATTATTATTATTATTATATTATTATTAATTATTATTATTATTATATTATTTATTATATTTACATTATTATTTTTATATAATTATTATTATTTATATTTTATTATAAATATGCCCTCTCCAGTTCGGACCGAA
>JABUQX010069017.1:0-17500 GCA_015478945.1 Trachelipus rathkii
AAGAGAGAGAGTGATTTGATGTTGTTGGAAAAAATCGTGATACTGTACTTCTTTGAAATAAAGTTAGTAAAGCGTGGTAGTAAATGTAATTTGTGTTGTATGGGATTAAAAAAGAATAGCAGTATATATGGGGGCAATCGCAAGATTGCACAAATGCTGATGAAACATAATGAACTATTTGAATGGACCAAGATAATATTTATATTTATAATATATTATTTAATTTATACTTTTGTTATTTTTTATATAATACTATTATAAATATATTATATATATATTATTGATATATAAATATATATATCATATAATTATATATAGTTATATTTATATAATATAATATATATTATATTAATATATATATATTATGAGATAATAAAAAAATAACACTAATACTTTTATTAACTAGGACTCCTTACTAAATAGGAATTCTCCGAAAGAATTTAAACTATATAACGAATTTATCCACTTAAGTTTTCAACTGTTGATGATCCTTGATCGATGACTGAATGATTATTTTATGGCCATAAGCTCAAATTCAAGTTTCGATGGTGTCGGCTACGATTCACTTATTTTTGTTAGTCGTTAAGATTTTAACATACTTTTTATATTTTAATTTTGCTTTATTTGTATATTAACAAATTTATTCATGATGTTTCTCCGGGCACCGACTGTCTCCGGGGGGCAAAGCCCCCCCGGAGGTATGCATAACACCCTGGATTGGTCGATGTGGGGGGGAAAACGTCATGTGGGTGTCGAGGTAGGTCCTAGTATTTTGGGGTATGTTTAAAGGAGGGGTTGTTGTTCAAGTTATTATGGGATGAGGAAGATTTGATGAAGTCAGTGGTTAAAAGTGATAGGAGCTTAGGGGGGGAAATGGTCATTCCTGTTGAGAGATTAACCATTTTCAAAATAAATTATGATAATTTTGTATGTTGTTGTCTGTGTTTCGGCTTTTGGTGGTTGGAACTAGGAGTGTTCTGTCGGAAATTAGTGGTTGAAATATCTTTTGTGGTGTGCGGTAAACGATATAGGTGAGATTTGGTGTGGGATAGAATCTGACATGGATTGAATAAAAGGAGAAATTACTCTTGTGTGAAGACATGCCGGACATTGTGTAATTATCTTGGAATAGATGTGAGGTTTGTTTTTGTATAATGAATAGACATTTGATAAAACGTGTGAAGAAATTTGAAAGCCTTTGTTTGTCATTTATTATATATATTATATTATATAATATATATTATTATATTATATATAGTATATATATAGCTATAGCTATATATATATAGTAGTGGTCGCTTAGTAGTTATTTAGAGTAACGCTATAGGTATACTTTACGCACATATCAAATACCCCCTCAAAAAATTACCTCCAACAATCTAGATACAAATATATGAAAGCTAAGTTTATATATATTTATATATATATATATTTATATATAAATATATTATATATATAGTATATATATATATATTATATAATATTACATATAATATATATATATATATATAATATATATATATATTATATATATTTATATATATATATATATATTATTATATATACTATATATATATACTATATATTATAATATATATTTATTATAATTTATAATATGTGGTTTTTATCCCATATGCAGGGGGTAACACGGGGGACCATAGGAAAATCGATATTTAAGGCCGGCTATGCCAACCAAGAAGTCACAAACGTGTTTGCAGTCGTTTAATTCTATGCCCTATGTGAGATAAATACTCAACTGCTACAGCGGCAGGATTTGAACCAGCGCTTAACATATAAAGAGGCGGGTGAATCAACTACTGGCACGAGGGTTCATATATAAGTATTATTATATATCTTGAGAAAAATGAATTTATATATAATTTATAAATGTTTTGGTCATTATGTTTCTTTCGATCATTATTACAAGTAAATGATAGATGTATATATATATTATATATATTATTATATATGATTTATATAAATTAAATATATATATATATATATATATATATATAATAATATATATAAGTATAATATATATATATAAGGTATTTAATATATTATATTATATTATAATAATATATATACTTTATTATGGGGTACTATCTGAGTTTGATATTATATTATATATTACTATGTATTTATATATAATACGTATATATTTAATTTATATATAATATTATTATATGTAATATATATTTATCTATTAATATATAGATATATATTATAATATAAGTTAAGTGATCGTGATGTATAGATGGTTCGTAGATGCCGTAAGGCTTCTGAATTTTCGGGAAATTGTTGGAATGTTGGGTACGAATGTATGTAGAGGAATAAAATGTTGAGGGGATGAGGAAGAGAGTAATGGATATATATATTTTGAAGGCAAAGTCAAGATCACATTCTTATATCCTACTACTACACTATTAGCGCAAAGTGAAATGGAAGTGGGTGTGTGTAGAATGTATTGTCTGGTGGTGAAAGTGAATGAGAGGGAGAGAAGGAGTTTCAAATTTGATGAGTAACCTGTGGTACAAAGCTATGGTATACTTTGTGTGTGTCTATCTAGCAATTCTAATGATTAAATTTTACGTTGAAAAGGATCAGGTATGTGGGTTTGTGGACTATGGGTCTCTGAAGAAGCGTTGAAGAAAAGTAACGGAATTTTTTGGGATTCGTTAATGATGTCGCTGGAGGGGTTAGAGTAAGAGCATCAGATTGTATGTGTTCGGGGACATGAATGGTTGGATAGTGATCACGGGATGGTATGACAGTGTCTTTGGGATGGCAGGAGAAATGAGAATGGAAGGAGGTGATTGAGTTTACTGTGAAGAAGAGGTATGTGTAAGTTAAACTTTCTTTAAACCATAAGTATTCATACTAGAGTTGGGTGTAGGTAGAGATGGTATCGAAGTTGAAAGTATGATTGATTTGTGTTGGTGAGAAAAAAATATTGAGGTATGTGTTGGAATTTAAGTCAGTGATGGTTTAAAGGATTGGATTATCGGATCATTATGTTGTTCTATGTAAGAATAATTTAGTTGGGGCATGGATTGGAGAGAAAGTATACGAGGAAGTGGTAAAATTTAGAGTGAGAAGTTAAATGACAAGACAATAATGGTAGTATGTAAGAGCGCTCGGTAGTAAATCGGTTGAATGTGAAACAAGTTGAAACTTACAAATCTGGAAGCAAATGAAGGGAACAATTGTTAGCAGCAGGGTTGTGGAGTGTGTGGATTGCTACATAGTAGGAGTAATAATGATAACAGTGATTGGTGGAAGAAGTAGTGAAGAAAGCGGTTAGGTTAAATAAGAAGGTTGATTGATTACTAAACAGAAACGATAAGTCTAGAAGAAAGAGTTGAATATATATAGGAGGAGAAAAGAAATACTAAAAGTGTCATACGTAGGAGAAAAAAGAAGTAAATGAACAGTTTTGAATGAGGATGAATGGGGAAATAACAAGGGAATAGGAAGCTCTTCTGGAGGAAAGCACGAAAGGTTAAGATATGAGAAGAGGGGAATCTGCTAGAATAATGAATAGGGATGGTGCTTTTGTAAACTGATGAATATGGATGTGAAGGGAGTGTGGAAGAACAGCTTCAAAAATCGATAACAATAGTTAAGCAGCAATGAAGAGGGATATAGTGATGTGTGTGGTTTTGTGATCGCAGAAGGAAATAGGTATTTTGGGGATGAGTTTATTATTAGGGAGGAGGATAAATTGGGTAGAGTGAGAAAGGTTGAAGAATGGTAAGATTGTAGAGTATAGATGAAATTACTGGTAAATGATCAAGAACGGAGGCGAGATGGGTGATTGATTGGATTTGGGAAGTTGTGTAATAAGCGTTTATGGAGGGTATAGTTCCAGAGGGATTGAGGAGAGCGGTAAATAGGTGACTTATATAAGGGTAAGGGAGAAAAAGGGGAACTGTAGAAATTATAGGGTTAAGTTGATTTGAGTGTGTATGGGGGATAATAAGTGCTTGTATTTGTCGAAGAGTGCGTCGAGTGACTGAAGGACTGATTGGTGAAGACAAGGTGCGTTTAGGAGTGGTAGAGGATGTGTGGTTCAAATCTTTACGTTGAAACAATGATTTGAGAAAATGAAGAGAAGAGAATAAATTGTATTAGGTTTTACTGGATTTGCAACAGGCGTATGATGAAGTTAATAGGGAAATATGGCAGGTGTAGTGATATATGGTGTTGTGGTGGTATGTCTTCTGAATGGAATAAAGTATGTATGATGATAGTGAACGGTGTGTAAGAATAAATGGTGTCAATGAGGATTGGTTTAGGGATTAATAAGCGCGAGTGAGACATGGTTGTGTTATGTCCTTGGTTATGTCATTTGTGATGGATGGAATGGGGTTATGAAATTCGTGGTGGGTTTATGGCAGTAATGAGTGTTTAGAATGATGGAGAATAGGGGTGAGAGTGGAGGGTTACCTACCTATTGTTATTGCGGATGAATTTGGTTGGGTGGCGAATCGAAGAGAGCTTGAGAGGAATTGGTAGAGAGATTTGGCAGGGGTGTGTTAAAAGGAGAGGCTTGAAAGTTAACGTGTAGAAAAGAGAGGTTATGGTTGTGAGTGGGAACAGTCCTCAGTGTGAAGTTATGTCAGAGTTTGAGCAGCTGAAAAGTGTCTGAGTTTTAAAATATTTAGGTATATTGGTTGGAATTGATAAGGGGAACGGATGATGGCAGAGTGTAGTAGGAAAGTTGTTGAAATGCAGGAAGGATGGCTGTTGCATATGTTAAATCGATTGGGAATGTAAAGAGGGAATTAGTTGGGTGCTGATAGTGTTTAGTATGAGGTATGATTGTATAACTTGTTGTTATTGTATAGGTAGTGAGACTATGGTTCTTGGAATAAAAATATATGATTGTAAGTTAATGTGTTCAGAGGACAATTTAGGGGAGTGTAGGGTGTGAGAAGAATGATGAGAAATGAGGAATGATCTTTATTTAGAAGAGTTGATGTGGTGTGAAAAAGGGTAAATAAGAATAAATGAAAAGTATGTTGAGATGGTTGTCATGTGGAAAGGAAAAGATAGTCCGTTGTTTAAGCGGATGTATAATGTGGTGAGTGTCCTTGTGGGAAGCGCTGAACAAAGAAAAGTGGATTTGATCAGTAAAGGATGTCTGGAGGAGTAGAATGTGAGTTTGGCAGAGACGAGAAGAAATGTGTATAACAAGAGTGAATGGACGGGGGATTGTGAGGGGTATGGTTGTGGCCCACCTGGTCAAGGGATGAACCCTTAATTGACGATTTATACATAGTGAAGGTCTGCTATTTTCCCCATTGGAAGCTTTTAGGGTGGAATATTTCTGAAGCGACGAGTGTTGCATTAGTTAATGGTAATGAGAGGAGGTAGGTCAGGCTTGGGCTTTCTTTTCGACTTTGTAATGTTCTTCTACTGCTTTTCTTTTCGAATGCTCTGTCACACCTAGCTGCCAATTATTTATATAATAAAAGATTTAAATAGCAAAGAGAATTATATAATATATATATATATATATATTTATATATATATATATTATAACTATATATATATATAGTCATAGTGATATATATATATATATAAAGTATATTTATATATTAATACTATATATATAATATATAAATTACAATTTGCGCATTATCGCGTTAAGGCGTTAATTCGTTAATTTTTTTTCCGTTTAACTTTTAACTTTCGCGTTTATTTCGAAATGAAAGTACGGGCTATTAAGAGTTACATTGTGAATACGTAACGTAGTTAATTTTTCCACTACAGCTTTCCAAATGATTTTAATTTTAACGAGTTTAATAATAATTACTTTTCTTATTCAATTTTAAATTGTATTAGATTCAGTATTTCGATAACAGATAAACTTTTTTTTTCCAAAATTTCCTAAACGTCTGCTCATGGCTCAAGAAATGTGGTTTTATTCTTAAACGTTATTAATCGTTTAGTAATGTTTAACATGTTTTCTTATGCTGTATTCATTTCTTATTGGTTGCTGAAGAAAAAAAAGATAGTGAGTGTTGCCCGTTCAATGAGTCTTAACTTCTTTAGTTTGTTACTTGACTTTTTTTTTATTTTTGTTGCACTAGTGAAAATAAAGAAGTGGGCCTAATTAAGCGTTAATAAATTTAGTAAAATATACCATTTTATTATATCTATACACTCTTGGTAAATTGCTCAAAGAGACATCATGTAAACTTAGAGAAAGGCAAACTGCAGTACAATTATATATTTGATTCAGCGAAATTTTAGAAGAGAGGTTTTATTATATTTTTTTTTTTGTCAATTTATTCATTTAGAAAATTATATGTTCATTTTTTCTTGCCATTTAGGGGCCATCGAGCGATGGAGATAGAGGCGTGTAAATTAGAGGCGAGATGACCCTAACAGCTGATATCCTAGTTGGTCTATCCTAAGGGTGTTCGTTAGTTTTTAAATCATAAAACGAGCTTTATAATATTTATATATAATATATTATTATATATAATATTATAATATGATATATAATATATATATATATATTATTATTAATATATATATATATATATATAATATAATATATATTATTTTATAATATATATTATTATATATTATATATATATATATTAATTTTTCTCACACTTTTTTTCACATGTAATAAACCCTGACGTATTGTACGAAACAAGTAATTATTGTTTAATATGGTATTAATGTATGAACTATTTAATAACATCTTTCACTTTAAAAAACAAGATTAATACTAATTAGTAGAATTTAATGGTTCAACTGTAACCGAATATTTAGAAAATCTTACGTCTGGAACGCTATTTATAATTTCTTTCCATGGCAACAAACTTACTTTCTGTAACATAAGCTTGGAAATTATTTTACTTAAAATAACAAAATGTCTTATTTAAACATTTCATAGTCCGCTTGCAGCTTATTGTAAAATTTATTGAGGCAGATTATAGATTGTCTCATTTAGTTTTAGTGTAGCTGGTTGCGTATTTCCTTGTTAGTGATGTTGGCTTAGACAGGCTGAACTATATATATTAATATATAATATATATATATATATATATACTAATAATAATATAATATATTATATATATTATCTATATATAATAGATAGATATTATATATATAATATATTATATATTATATATTTTAATATATTAGTATATCTAAAGTAATTTTTCATTAAGGAATTAATTTGAATGATATGCTAATAAGAATACCAAGGAATTAGCAATTATTATTATATTCTACACTATTTTGAAGACGGTTTACACGTTACGAATTAACTTTTACTATCGGATGACATTCTTACCGATAAATTTATGGGTTTATCCATTTTTTCCGTACCGCTGATGGCTGGCCGCTCGATAATTTTTGAAACTTTTATATTTTGCATGGGTTAATTTATCGCCTGGAACGGTCAAAACCGACATTCCGTTTTGTAATTTATCTCTGGTGTGAAGCAGGGTGAGCCAAATGTTTGACCAGGTGGGAAACAAAGTTATCACATTAATAAGGCTAACATTATTTAAGTATTGATCCATATTTGTAATTCTTATCCCAAATTTCCTAGAGGGTGATTTGTTAGGGATACTTTAAGGATACATTTGGGGCCTTTCCTGTTTTTTGGGGGGGGAAATAATATTTCACCATGAAATGAATCCGAAAAATTGTTAAGAAATCGAAGAAAGTTCCATTTTTCGTGGTGTATTATTAAAAGTAAGGAATATAAGTTGATCGTATGAAAGATTTAGTGTGATCTGATACGATTACTAAACTTGTGTGGTTTTTAACTTAATTTATTTGAGTTTGGTAAATATTTTAAAACATTTACAGGGTGGCCAAAAATCGGCAATTTTTTCGGAATCGATAAATTTGAACTTAATATCTCTGATGGGAGTAAGTGCTAAATATGTGAAATTTGATTTTGTAAAGTATTGCCTTTTGTACATGCAGTAATTGACGTTTGGATTTTGTGTTATGAGAATACAGCCATTCAAAAATGCCAAAAAAGATAAAGACAAAATTTAAAGTATGTATATAAATGATAGCTATTATTATAGTTTTATAGTTCAAAACATACATTGACAAATGAAATAGTGTGGCATCTAGGAGAAATGGAAAACAATGCTTAAAGAAAATTTAAATTTTAAGGTTAATATACATGAGAATGTACCATTATATCTACTGTAAATGACAAATATTAACTCAATACTTGTTTAATAATAAGTTGATATATAATATAATATAATGAATAATATATATATATATATATATATATATATATTAGTATATATATATTTATATATATAATATATATATTATATATATTATTAGTATATATATATATATATATATAATATATATATATATATTGATATATATATCTTGTTATGTCAGGGACGTAACTGAAGTTTCAGAAGGCTGTAGTAACAAAACTCGTTCGGTGTCAAATATTGTGTACAATCGAGAACAAGGATTCACAGAGGACTGATGATGCATTTAAACGTTTGTATAACAAATACTGATTGCTCAAAGATCAATATTCATAAGATTTGGCGAATTGTTTTTGTATGAAACAGGTAGATTTGGGACGATAATAAGGGACGTTTCCAGAACTTGTTAAAGGCGATAACAGATTGGAGAATCGATTGACCAATATGCAAACAAGAGATGTGTCAGTGAGAAGTAGGGAGGATAATACTAAATAAGGAAGAAAGAGAAGGTAATATAGCTCCCCTACGAACAGAGCGTCGAGAGGGATTAAGGTGAAAAGCGAACCACTGGAGCTATGCTCGTCAAACGCGAATGTGGCGTGGTGGACAAGAGGTAAGGTTGCAGAGGGAATCGGTTCTGGATTCGAGGAAGGAACTGTATTGGACAGGAGGAGAGTGTGTCTGCAGGAACAGGAGGCGGAGATTCGTATGCGCGGGACGCTGAAGTAAAGCGTGGCGAGGAGTGACGATAGTCTGAGGGAAGTATCGGCAGGGTCAGGTTCGGGTATGGAGATCATAGTTGATGTAAAAAAGCAGCCTGGGCTAAAGTCCGAGATGGATCGAGATGCGTGAGGGTTGTCCGTAGGAGTGGATGCGGTGCCGAAAGTGGAAGGAAGGAGTGGGTGTGAAAGAAGGGGATCTAGGTTCGAAATAAAGACCGGTTTTGAACCTATACATGATATGTTTCGCTTTTTGCCTCCCCTTCTGTAAGGTGAAAACTTCGATAGCGTTTAATACGAGGAAGGCGTATGCGGGCTTGCTCAAAGGGCTACGGGTGATGTCAATGCGATTAATACGTGAGAGCAAGTCTCCAATCCGCAGGCATGTAGGTTGGACGGGGATGGGTGGCGTGCAAAGACGGCTTTCACGCCTCAGGGTACATTAGAAGAAGGCGAGCCAGGAGGTGTGCTGGGATTTCGTAGTTTTAGGAGAGGGGAGGTATAAAAACTCAACGCAGGTATTATCGATGGTGGTGCATAGACGAGCTCAGCAGTTGAGCATTTGAGGTGCTTCTTTTGTATGAAACGTTTGATACCGGGTTAGGACAAGAGAAGAGTTTCGGAACCAATTGTCCGTGTTCGCATGGGCCATTAAGAGAGGCATTCATAAGCTTGTCGGTGGAACGCTCTCTATGAGCCTTGAGCTTGCGGATGGTAGCTGCAGAGCGAAGAGGACTTTAAGCGATTTAAAGTCATAAGGTACTTCAGTAGGTAGACGCAAGCATGCTATGCCTGGTGCTGGTGGAAGTCGAACGGAGTGCAACATGCTATCCATGTTGTACGAAATGCCTGAGCTATTTGTGCGCTGGAAGTAGTCATCGCAAGGGAAATGGCTTCTACCGATTCGAGTGTATGGTCAATGCATTCCAGTGAGAATTGTGTGGGAGAAACAATTTGAGGATGTAACGGCCCGACTAAATCAATTGTGCACGCCTGATCAAAAGTTCACCAGGGGAAAGAAATTGCTGAAGAGGTGCGACAGTGTGACCTGTCACTTTAGATTTTTGACGAGTTGAAGACTGCTGGTTGTCACTGTTTAGACATCTGCCTTTAGTAAGGAGACGTCGCAAGACGAAAAGTGCTTACTATTTTTAACTTTGACTAATTTTAACATCTCACTTCACTGGATTGCGACCCGTCGTGAATGGTATGAAAAACTTTTCTGCGATTGGGGGTTGTATGCGACTGAGCGAGATGTGCGGAAGAGACGTCGCATAAACAAAGGTGAACCCAAAAATTATCTACAGTTTTGAATCTGTCGTAAGAAAGAGGCGTGGAGAGAAAAATAATCTCTATTCGAGTTGCTGCAAGCGAGCATTTCGACGTAAATCAATGTCTGGTAAAAGGAGAATAGCGTTTAACTTCGGGGATAGAGAGAGGCAAGGAATTTTGTCTTGTTTCCTTGTTAGTAGGGGCGGATATGCAGTGTTGAATTTGGGCAATGATTCAAGTGTGAACGTGCGTCACGAGGGGACGTTTACACTCGGAAGCTGTAATTGCAATGCGTGATGGTTATTTAGTATCAGTTACAACATGGAAGTATTCGACTGTATGAAGTAAGAATGTGTAAGTAGCTAATATAAATTGCGAGAAGTGTCATTCAAATGCGCTGTGATCGTTTTTCAGGTGGTCTCTGGAATATTTTAAAAAAGAATGCTAATGGACCATCGTTTATCAATAAAGTTTGTTGTAACCAGCTTCCAGATGCGAAGTCTTGAGCGTCTGTATGATATATAAAGTCGGGGCTGTGTCGGTGGAAAATACATAGTAACATACGAAGAGCGAAGTATTGTTCGCTTAGGGCGGGTGAAGAGAATTAAGTATGCTTTCGTGTTCAATCTACAGTTGACGATTAGCAGAGAAGTTTACGTGAGTGTTTAAGAGTGCGTGGAGAGGGAGGATGAATTTCTAGCAGGGCGTGTATAAAATCGATGGATTGAGAGTTTCCATCTAATAAAACTACAGACAGAGGATACGGAGTTGAGCTGTTTACGGGTGTTCGGAAAGCTCACGAATGGCGATGCCACACGATCCTAAGGGGAGGTATACCTTCGCCGAGATTACGATGTCCAAGAAAGGTTAAGGATGAAACTCCGATTCAATTTGGAAAAATGACACATAGACAAAGTTTCATTAGTCTGGTAACAAAACTTTGCCTAGATGGTGAAGTAATGTTTGTGACAACTGGCATCAATAGTGTCTATGTAGGCGAATAAGAAGGGTTAACCACGTTAATACGTGTAGTCTAGAAGAACGGTTGAAGATGCATGAGAGGGATTAGTCGAAAGCGGAATGGTGTTCGAACAATTATCGTAATAGGGTCGAAAGGCGTGATGATGGAGTCATTATGAAATGATCTTCCCGATTTGACGGGAAATTTGAAAAATGCGCTAAATTAAGTTCAAGTTTTTTGAGAAAATGAGTACACAGAGAGGTGGGTGGAGTGTGAATTGTGTAAAATAGAGGTACATTAAGCGGTCGGGGAGTGAATTCGCATCAGCAGCCGATGAATAGCCAGTCGGGCGAAATGTACGCATTATCGGTTTGAGAACATATGTAATGGAAGAGTGGCAATAGTCAGATTTTGAGGTCGGATGGTGATGGCCCTTTCTCTAAGAGAGAATTCAATTCTGAGACTTTGCCGTGCTTTGAGTTTTATCTGTGGCAGACGTCGGTGATGAGAGAGATAGAGGTCTGCCAGAAGTTTCATGTGAGGAACAATCATATGTTTACTGGAGCTGAACTTGGAGAACTGAGAAAGAAACTCTGGAAATGTTGATTATGATATGATCAAAACGATTATTAGATGGAGAAAGATTTATGCCACTGATGGAAGCGGACGCACGAATACAAGCGGATGAGAAATGTGTCTCAAAAATCAATGAGTGCGGTTGTGATCATGTATTACAGAAGGTTTGAGTGGGAAAATGGAATATGGCACCTAATATTTGGTAAAGTTACGTCAGGCTATGTGAAGTCGCATATAAAATCACGACGAGTGAAACTGAGAGTGTTAAATGGATGGTTGGATACATAAGTGTTTAACTGGTGTGTGCCATTGCGGCGCGTAAAGAGCCCTGATGGCTCTCTGGGAGCAATAGAGTTTTTGCGAGATTGAACGAGGAAAAGGGAAAGGAGCTCCACTATCTTACGAGATAAAGATAGTTTGGTGGATGGATCGTAGACCAAAGTAAGTTTGACGCTTTTGATACCACCCCGAGCGTATTTACGGAGTGGTGTTAAGTTTTTAAATTCCCGAATGTACAAGCTTAAGACATGACGGAGTTGTGATTCCAAAACGTTGATGATTATTACAAACCCACTGTTGTTTTGTGATGGAAAAAGGAACTAAAGATCTGAGAATCCAACAGGAGAAGAGGCCAATTGACGAGAAGGAGTAGGTGAGACGACGTAAGAAACGTATCGTTGCATAGAGGAGAGCGAGAATTATGACAAATTGTATAGGCAGAATTAATTATTTTGAGCATTGGGCGGGGGCTGGGGGTATAAGGAGTGTAGGAGGGTGTGGGTATAAGGAGGTAAGTGTAAGGAGAGATGGAGAGGATGAAGATGAGGATACTGCTGTTGAGGATAAGGATATTGTTGTTGAGAGGATAAGGATATTGTTTGTTGAGGATAAGAGGGGAAGGAGGAGTGGGGGGAGGAGCAGTGGAACGCGTTTCCAAAGCTCGCATTCCTCGTAGTTAAACTCCATATGGTGTTCTGTACACCTGTCGTTTGTGATAAATATAGCATTTTCTGGGCGGTGGGTAGCGAAGTGATAACTGAATCTACTCACATTTGAGTGACGCTGGTGGTAGAGTTATTTATTACTACGTTGGATCTATGATATGCGAAACGTTGTGAAGGTAGTTGCTGTCGTAATAGTTTAGCTTTACAAATCTATTGCATATAGACGCGAGTTTTGCAGCGAACATTAGGATGACGGTAGCAGCGCAATTGCATTTGCAGGGAGTTTCTGTTGAAGAGATGACGAAAATGTGATGGTGTAATTACGTACAGGGAGGGCGTACGAGAAGATTAACATATCAATAATAGAACTGATGGCAAACGATCTCCAAGGGAGCCACCAGTCATTGTTTGTTTTTACTTTTTCACGTCGGTTTCTCTCCAGCCGTTTAAAAAGTTTCGTTTTAAGTTTAGTATATGGGCTGGTTGTGGAATGTGAGGAGGTAAACATCTTTCAGCGCTGTAATACAGGAAAAGGCAATATGTTCAATAGGGCTCTGAATCGTGCAAGTTCATTGGTGGATTCACTGTAGTCGAGTAAATGTAAAAAGGTCTAATCGAGATCGTTTTGACAAATTTTCCCCCGCGTTGGTTTAAGGGTAGGGTTTACGTCTAAGCAGGGATGTTGTGATATTACGTTTCATATTTTCAGTATTTGCAGCGTCAGGAGGGGACATAGTTAATAAATATTTAATCTATACGGATATTGTAAAATATTATTGCTAACAATATTACGAGAAAAAAAAAAAATATATGCCTTAAGATTGCGATTTGCAACACGCTAGTATGGTATACAAATGTGATAGAGACCAATATAGACTAGAATACTAACATAGGTATACAATGGATAGGAAAGTATATTTAAGCGCTTTTTACGGCTAAAATAATGTAAAAATAAATTATTTGAAAATGATAAATTGGGCCAAAATCACCCAGATATTATTTAAAATTTGTTCGTAATATAATAGTTAAATATTTATAATTATAATCATATAATGATTCGCTCCAAGTTGCGACAGGATTACCGTGTGTGTTTCTGTTGATACGAGAAAGTCCAGGATGCTGGGATATGTAACACGTCAGCACTCCTCCAGGGGGAAATGTTACGTTCAGGACGATATGAAGTTTCCAGAAGGTGTAGTTAAAAGAACTGTTCGGATTGTAAAATTTGTACCAATTCGAGACAAAGGGTTCACAGAAGGGATTGATGGAGCATTAAACGTTTGTATATAAATCACTGATGCTCAAGTCAATTTACATTTTAAGATTTGCGAATTGTTTTGTAATGAACGGTTTATTTGGACGAAATAAGAGCCGTTCAGAAAGCTTTTCAAGGCGATAAGATGGCGAATCGTATTTACAATAGAAACAAGGATGTGTCACGTGAGAAGTAGGTACGATAAATACTAAAAGGAAGTAAAGAACAAATAATATTTAAATATCTCTAGACATTTCAAATCAACAGTTTCAGCTCAAACATTATGAATTCAGCAGGAATTCTTTGAAGTTGTACAGTGGAAGGCAAGGTAAAGCGGACATTATTAGTTATGAAGCTAAGATTTTTGAAGTGTGCTTGTGTCGTTCTTAAATGTTATTGTAATAAAAAATTTGCTATATACATAAAAAGAAATGTTTTATCGTAAGTGATGACAATTAACGAGTGGGATAATATAACTATGTGTTCAATCTCCATATATACTTATATATAATATATTATATATAATATAATAATATTATAAGTATAGTATAGTATAGTAGTATATAGATGATATATATATAATATATATATAATTAAGTATATAATTATATATGTATATATATAATATATTAGTATAATATGATATAAATTTAACACTAAAATATAAATTTTATTTACCAAATTTTATTTCATTAATAATTAAAAACTGTTAAAACAACAATAGGATAGGGGGGGAGAAAAACCTTTTTTTCTCCCCATACCTTTTGTTGTTTTAAGCAGTTTTTATTATTAATGAAATAAAATTTTGTGTTAAATGGTAAATGAAGTGGCCATTCAAATGAACTTTTATTTCATTGAGTGGTTAGCAAGGCATAAATGAATATATAGTATGAATCGTTATTAATCATATTCTTGATTGTTTTCATAGAGAGTTTAAGTTCTAGCATGAATCTTCATGAATATTATTACCTTTTGAGAATAAAGTAAATGAGGATTGTGACGTAATAAGGTAATATATATATAATAGAGTTAACAGGACGAACTGCGAATCTTTCAGTAGTAATTTCATAATATATTAATATAATAAATATATTACAGCTGCAGAGATATATATAAATACTATTAATAAGATGAGATACTATACATTAATAATACTATACTATATATGATAATAATATATGTTACGTAATATTAGTTAATAGTATCATTGATGTATGGGCTATGTAAAAAATTATATATGAAGAAAGGTAGGTATGCTATATATATAATAGTATCAGTGATGTATCGATGTAAAAAATTATTTACAGCTCGGTGTCATATATAAATACTATTTATATATCTTTATATATATATATTATATATATGTGATATATATATTTATATATATATCGGATATAGTAATACTAACATGATTTAATGATAATACTATTAAATATTATTTTGTGATTTATATATATATAGATATTATATATGAAGTATAGTATGATATAATATTGCTTTAGATGATATAAATTATAGAATAGGAATTTATTCCAGGCTAGTAGTATAATATTTATGGATATTTATCTATATTAAATATATATAGTTAGAGCTTCTAATAATTCAGATTAAAAGAAGTTTAATTTTTTCAAATTTTTTTTTTTATAAATAATTAAATGAGTATATGTTCTGTTGGAGAAGTAGTAAACGAAGAATGCCATAAAACTGTTTATGGTGCTGTTTCAACTTCATTAAAACAATTAACCTCATTTGATGACAGAAAACAAAAGCTACTTAAGTTACGAATCAGTAATGGTATATCTACAATTTGTCAGTACCATTACAAGAAATTTGTATTGAAATACAACCATCTTTTTGGATATTACTGTTCAGATAATTTAAAAATCCATAGGAAACGAATTACTAAAGATTTAAGAGAAATAAAGTTGGAAAACATTTCTATAATTTCCCCTGCAAATTCAAATGTGTGCTTAATTCCCGGAAAATCACTTTGCCGCAATTGTCACTCAAAATTGTTTGTTGCCAATCCTGAATCCGTACCAAATGTAAGTGATATCGATCCACAAGATAATTTTGTCCCAGCTGATGAAACATTTCAAAGACTGGATTCAGCTTGTTCCATTTTAGGATTATCTCCTGTTTCTAAATTAAGAAAGGTGAGTTGTGTAAAAAGAGAAGAAGCTGTAAGATCAAAAGTTAAGGAAGTACCAGGAATAATAAGAATGAGCTTAGACTCATGTTTAAGCTATGATGATTCACGTAAACGTGACCGTCAAGAAAATATAGTAAGCTCAGTGAATGAAGATTATATGAATTTGATTGCTAAATTGAAAGAGAAGTGTGTGATTGCATCCAAAGAGGAGAAAGTAAGCTTGCTTCCTGACTCTTGGACAAAGCAACAAATTGCTACGGAATTCAAAGTAACAGATCGTTTAATCAGATTATCCAGAAAGTTAGTCAAAGAACAAGGCGTGTTACCAATATTAGGTCAAAAGAAAGGGCCCGTAGGTGTAAGCAAAGAAACCATTGAGAAAGTTCAAGAATTTTTTGAAGATGATCAAAACAGTAGAATGTGTTCAGGTATGAAAGAGTGTAAGAAAGTGATTATAAATGGTAAGAAAGTCACTAAACAAAAGCGTTTATTGTTATCAAATCTTAATGAACTCTATGTGCATTTCAAAAATACTCATCCTGAACATAAAATTGGTAGATCAAAGTTTTGTGAATTACGCCCCAAATGGTGTATCTTAGCTGGGTCGTCAGGCACACACTCTGTGTGTGTTTGTATTTTTCATCAGAACATAAAGCTGATGATTGATGGTGCTAAACTCCATGTCAAATACAAAGATTTACTTGATGTATTAGTGTGTGATATTAATAATTATAACTGCATGATGAGCTTGTGTAAAGAATGTCCTGATAAAGGCATTATTCTTGAAATGTTTAAAGAGTTTGAGGAGGAATTGCCCGACAATGTAGAGTTTAAACAATGGGTAACAACTGACAGGGCTGAAATGGTGACAATCATAAAAAATCAAGATGAATTTTTTGAATCCCTGGTTGAAAATTTGGCAAATCTCAAAAGTCACCATTATATTTCTAAAATTCAATCGTAATTTTTTAAAGAAAAACTTTCTGAAATGATTCAAATCTTGACTGATTTTGCCGAGAACTACACGTACGTAGGACGAATTTCAAAGGTATCATTGGGTCAATGACCAAGCTACTTTGCACCAATTTGTTCTATATTTTAGAGATGAAAATAGTGAATTAAGAAGTTACTCTCTTTGTGCTTTAAGTAACTACTTAGAGCACATACATCAGTTGTTCACGTCTTCCAAACATATGTAGTAAAATATACTAACATAATTTTCCTAAAGTTGAAAAGCTAGTATATTTTTTCAGATGGAAGTGGTAGAAAGTATCAGAATAAAAAAAATTTTGTTAACAATTTGACATACCAAAAGATTTCGCAATTAAAAGCTGAATGGATTCTAGCATCTTTGCCACACGGAATGCCTGAGATGGGTTGGAGGAAACAAGGGGAATTG
>JABUQX010069017.1:20000-21106 GCA_015478945.1 Trachelipus rathkii
ACTAATTATTTTGAATAAACAATTCCATTTAATATCCAAAATGACTACCCCTAACAAAATACACTTTGAAAAATCTAGCTTTAAAAAATGCAATACAGAAATAGGTAAATGAAATTGGTAAAAGAACTTTTAAACTACATGCTATATCAGACCAAAAGACTAAAAAATTATGATACCGTAAAACGGGGGATAATGGGCCAAAATTTAGGCTTTTTTTTTTGTGAAGTCATGAAAAATCAAAATTTTCATTACCATTCATATGTAAATGTTTTTTCTCAAATTTAAACCTTCTTAAATGTTATACCATGACGAAAATATTAAAAATTTTTAACGTTAAATATTTTTAGTAATTTTTTGAAAAATGTAAGTGGCCAACATTTGAAATGGGGAAAGTGGTCACTATGCTTGGGGGATAATAGGTCATTGGAATATCTTTTCTCTAATGATTGTAATTAGTAATTTTTTATTAATATATAAATTTAAACAAGTATTAAAGGTTTGTAAGAATTAATTTTGGGTAGGGAAAAACAGTCTAACTTATATTTTTTATCATTTTTTAAACTTTTACACAAAAGTTATAAATTTTACACATTTTCATAATATTTTTTATATTTTGCTTTAAAACTCTTGATTTATTAAAAAGAAAAGAGAGAAGTTTTATTATTTTTATACTAATGAACAAATTATTTTACAAAAAAATTATTTTTTTTCCATGCTAAGGAGTATTAGCTGTTTCGTGAGACACTCTCCTCAAACAACTCAGAGAAGACTGTACCTCAAACCACCTTTTCGGCGGTTTTGAACTTCACCTTTAATCCTTCTTGAAGGGTTTCATATGGCAAATTGGTATCTTTCTGGTGGTATCTTCACATCTATAATAGCCTATAAGATGTTTCTTGGGTGTAACATAAGTCACCTTGACACCTATTTCTTTTGGTATCTGGTTACTTTCTGGGCATCTGCAAGTGAAAATAGGCTATGTTGTCAATTGATTATCAAATTATGGTATATCAAAGACAATTAAAGTACCAGTATAAAAGGAATATTATTAAAACTATAAAAAAAAGGGTTATTTATAGTTATATGATATAGTGATCATTTTTCCC
>JABUQX010069018.1:0-7500 GCA_015478945.1 Trachelipus rathkii
TCCCCGCCCCGCCCCGGCCTTCCCTTGCTGGCCTGCTTTGTCCCTTTTCGGGCGGCCTGTCCCCCCGCCCCTCTCTTCCCCTCCCTCGCTCCCGCGCCCCGGCCTCCCTTTTGGCCTCCTGGTCCCTTTTCGCTCGGCCCTGTCCCCCTCCCCTCCCTATTCTTGTTCTCCTTCCCCGATCCTCTGCTTCGCGCGCTCTTTCCGCCGCCCTTTTCCTTGGTTCTCGTTCCTCCCTCGCCTTTCTCTTCCCTTTTTGCTTTTTTTTCTTTTTCATCCCGCTCCCCCCGGGTCTCCGCCCCGGCTGGCCGGCGTCGGGTCCTCTCGGCCTTCCGGGGCCTCCGGGGTCTGCCTTCCTTCCCCCTCCGGGGCGGGCTTCCGGCCCCCCCGCTCTTTGGTCTTGGGTGTCGCGGGGTTTCCTCCGCCCCTCCCCTACCGGGGTCTGGAAAACGTCCCCCCCTGTGTTTCCCGTCGGCTCGAGCCCCCTCCACCTCGCCCATCTTTCTTTTCTTTCTTTCTTTCTTCCTTTCTTTTTTTTCCCTTTTCCTCACCCTCTTTTCTCCCGGCTTCCCCCCCTGTCTTCCTTTTCGCTGTCGGCTCTTGTCGTTTTTTGCGCTCTGCTTTTTTTTTTTTTTTTTTTTTTTTTTTTTTTTTTTTCCCTTTTCCGCCCCCCTTTTGCCCGGCTTCCCCCCTGTATTCTTTTTTCCTGTCCCCTCTTGTCGTTTTTTGCGCTCTGGCTCGTGCTGTTGTCGCTCTCCCCCTCTCCCTTCTCTCTCTCCTCTCTCTTTCTCTCTCTCTCTCTCTTCTCTCTCTCTCTTCTCTCTCTCCCTCGCGCTCCCCTCGTTCTTTTGCTCTCCGCCTCCTCCCCCCTTTCCTTTTTCCCCTCCCTTTCTGCGTCCCTTGTTTCTCCCCGCTTTTGCCCCACCCTGTCCTTTTTTCGTTTCTCTCTCTCTCATCCCTTACCCCCCTCCCCTGCCGCCCTCTTTTTCCGTGGCCCTCGCCCTCACCTGTCCACACTTTCCCTCCCCTTCTCGTCGCGGCATGCTCCCCTGTTCACTCGCTCCCTCCCGGTCGCGCTTCTGCGTCTCTCTTTTCTCCGGCTGGTTGCCGGTCCCCGTCCTCGTCCTTATGTTCTTTTGTCCTCTGTCCTTCCCGTCTCTCCCCCCCGTGTCCTTGTCCTGCCCCCTTTTGTCCTTGCCCCTTCGCCCGTACTTGCCCGTCCTTTTGGCCTTTTCCCCTTGCCAACTTCTTTTTTTTTTTTTTTTTTTTTTTTTTTTTTTTCCCCTTTTCCTCTGTCTTTGGATCTTCTTTCTTCTCTCTGGTCTTCTCCTCCATTTCCCTTTCCGACTCATCCCGTCTGTCCTTCTCTCTCTCTCTCCTCTCTCTCTCCTCTCTCTCTCTCTCTCTTCTCTTCTCCTATTTCTATCTTCTCTCTCTTCTTCTCTCTCTCTCTCTCTTCTCTCCTCTCTCTCTCTTCTCTCTCTTCTCTCTCTCTCTCTCTCTCTCTATCTCTCTTGCCCGCTGGGCTCCTCTTCTATGGGCGTCCCCGCCCTTTCCCGCCCCCTCGCCATCTCCCCTGGGCGGCGCCCTCGGTCTCTTCGGGCGGTGCTCTGGGTGTTGTGTTTGTCGAGCGTGTTGGCCTGTGGCCCCTCCGCCGTCGGTGTTCCCCGCTTCCGGCTCCGTTCCGCCTTCTTTGGGCCGCGTGCCGCGCGTTATTGCTGCGGTTGGGCCCTCTCTGTTTCCCCTTTTTGCCGTTTTGGGTGCTTCGATCTCCCTTCTCGGCCGGGCGCTACTGTGTCTTTCCTGTTCGTGTGCCTTGTGCAGGGTCTCTACGGGCCGGGTTTATGCGGCTCCTGTGGGTAGTTGTTCCGGTCCTGTTCCGCGCCCTGTGTGGTGCCTCGGTTTTGCTCGCGGGGGTTCTTTGGGGGCGGGGGCTCGTTCCTCTCCCCTTGCCCCCCCGGGCTGCCGCCGCGGGCTTGCTTTTCCGCGCTGGCCTTGTGTGTTTCTTGTCGTCGTTCTGCCCCGCTTGCGCTGGGTCGCGCCTCCTGGCGTCCCCCTGGGTTCCTCTCCTCACCCGCTGGTCCCCGCACTTGGTCGGCTTTTTTGTTTCTTCCTGCCGGTGCTGGCTCGGGGTGGTTTTTCCGGCCGGCTGTTCTTGTCTTCTTTGTCGTTTCTTTCTCTTAGTGGGGGAGGTCGTGGCTCTACGCCTGTCGATCCTCGTGCTTGTCGCTCTTGCGCCTTGTTTTGCCTGTTGTTGCCCGTGTCGTTGTTTCCTTCCTGCCACTGTGTTGGGTCCTCACGGTTCGGCGGCCTTTCCTTTCTTGTTTGCTGTCCCTCTGCTTTTCCTGTGGTGGTGTCTCACGGTGCCCGTGGGTGTCGCCGGTTTCTTCAGCCGTCTTTTGGGTGTTTTGTTTACGGGGCTGCTTGGGGCTTTTCCGGTTCCTTGTGGGTGGACGGGCTGCCTTGGTCTCTGTCCGTGGTGCTCCCGGATCCTCGCGCGATGATCCGCCGCGGCACCCCCTTCTCAGGGCGTGCTCCCACGCTTTTCGGTGCTTGACGTCCGAGCTGCGTGCGGTTGTGGCCGTGGTCCCGCGGGTCTGCTCTGCTTCTCGTTCTGTCCTCTCTGTCGGTTCTTCCTTTTTGTTCTTTTTGCCTTGGTGCGTTTGGGGCTCGGCATCTCGGCCGTCACCCCGCCGCCCCGACCTCGCTGCGCGCGCGGCGAGCTCGCCTCGCCAGTCCTCATATCTTCTCTCTTCTTCTCTCTACTCTCTCTCTCATATCTTTATATCTTCTCTCTCTCTCTTTCAAAATCTTTATCTGTCTTTATCTCTCTCTATCTCCATCTCTCTTTCTTCTTTATCTATTTCTCTCTCTCTATATCTATCTTCGGGCTGTGCCCCAGTATTGGTATTAGTAAGTATTGGCCATTTTTACGGGCATTGGTATTGGCTCCCAAAGGGTATTGGTATTTACCACAGGTATTGGTATTGGTCAAAATGTGTCAATACTTTTCACTGTTCAGTCCTTATAATGTGTAAAAAAAAAAAAAAAGGCAAAGTAATTATGTTAAGGTAACAATATGTTAACAGACATTATACCTGAAGTACAAATCCTAATGTTATGTACCATCAAGTCGTCCAAAGATCCAAAGTTTTTTGGATTGGGAAACACCATGCAGGCACTAAAACTGTCTTTGTGTGACCGATTCCAAAAGTATCTGAATGACAGCAACCTGTCCTTGCCTACTTTTCTTGATACTAGATACAAAGGCAAGTTTTCAACTTCAACTTTCCTTCAAGCACTACACAAATCATTATCAGTGAGCTAAAGCACACACTCACTGCCATAACCTTAATCTTATCAACATTTACTTTCAAACCCCTCCTTTTACACACCCTGCCACACCCCTCTACCAAACCACTCAAACTCTCTTCAGATTCGCAACACAAAACCAAATCATCCACATATGATAAGTAGGGCACCCTCCACTCTCTTCCATTCTCCATCATTCTAACCTTCCCTTGCCAACCCTACCTCTTATTTTTTCATAACCACAACCATATACAAATTAAATAATCAAGGAGACATAACACATCCCTGCCTCACTTCGCTATTAATATTAAACCAATCATTTTCAACTTCATTTATTCTTACACAAGCTTCACTATCGTCATACATGTCTTTGATAGTTTGATTCCATTCAGAAGTCTACTGGTGTTGGTGGAAGTTCCATTCAGAAACTTGCCACCAACACTATATGTCATTAACTCTTGATGTAGAGCTTCCCTATTAATCCTATCATACTGCTGTTGCAAATCCATAAAACCTAAATACAATTTTTTCTTCTCTTTTTCTCAATCATTTGTTTCAATGTAAAAAAATATGATCCACATATCCTCTACCACTTTTAAATGCACATTGTTCTTCACAAAAAGATTAAAATAGCAAAAATAAAATAAAATTCTGTAATACATTAGTCATACAGTTAAAATGTAAAGTACTACAGTACAGATACAGTTGAAATGAAAAATACATTACAGTGCTTAAGGTTCTTCAATCAGATATTTAAAAAAAAAAAAAATTATCTCCAAATTTATAAGGGTTTATACATTGTATATATTTTTTTCATTTTAAGAAACTTTTTTTATTCAATTTAAGATATGTATAGTACTGTAATGTAATAAGTAGGCTTTCCTACTAATTAACTAAATAAAATATGTTTATATACTACACTGTAAATAACATATCTGCAAATTTATTCTATTATTAATGATAAATATAATACTGCTGCAAAGGTAAAAATTCTAAACTTAATGATTTTTCAGGTGGTTAAAGTTATATGTAAAGGCGTCTATAATGCGAGAGATCAAGCACCTAATCACAGCATTCTGCCAGTGATATATATATATATATATATATATATATATATATATATATATATATATATATATATATATATATATTATATATATATATATATTATATATATAATATAATATATATATATTATATATATATATATATATATAAGGATCTGTTATGTTTTTACGACTCCATCAGTTTTGATATTTTTTTTTGTTTTTTTTAATATATTTCTAGTAAATGATCCTAACAATCAATCAATTTAAGTGGTGACAGACATGATTCAAAAATATATAGGACCTGTTTCGTTTTACTACTTCGTCAGTTTTAAAAAAAAAAAAAATTTTTACTAAAAATAACCAAGGGTAAACCGCAAAGATGGCAGGAGTTCGGGGTCTCTCGGCCTTCCGGGGTAACGACAGAGGACTATTTCCCCCCTCCGAGGAGGGTCTCTCCGAAATCCCCGCTCTTTGGTATTTGGGTGTCGCAGGGGTTCCTCCGCCCCTCTCCCCTCTGGACCCCCTTAAATATTTTTTTTATTTTTAATTTTTTTTACATTTTTGTAATAAGCTTTAATATGCTGATTCCAAATATGTAATTGTTTTTTCTTAAGTATCGTACTTTTCGAGATAATTCCGTTTGTAATTAGGTTGTTGAATATTAGTTAAATTTGATTTTTAAAAAAATTATTTAAAAATATTTCGACTTTTGAATCATGTTCCGTCACCACTTAATCATTAATTAGTTATCATATACGCAATATGTTTTAAAAAACAAAACTAAAAAAAAAAGCTTTCTGGAAATTATGCAGAAGCTTGCCGCTAAACAATTTTCTTAAAAACCTAACTTAACTTAACTTTTCTGAGCTTAGAAATTAGGAAAAAATTAGGAAAAATTAGGAAAAAAAGTTACAGGCCTCTCAAAGTTGTAAAAAACTCCATAGGGTTTGTTATTAAAAAAAACCAAAATTTTTTTTTTGTGAAAATCACAGGATATACTCTAGAAAAATAATAATAGTTCGGTTTGATTGAATGATATCAAATATCAATTGTTTTTTCCGATAATCGTAGGTTATTGGATATTGTTGTTACCCATTATTAAAATATGGTTTGTTCGAACACGTTAGAGTGGCACTGGCTTTGGCAAAATTTACATTAAATAATTTTTCAAAAAAGAAATATTTGTTTATATAGTTACGTATATATTAACTTAAATGTGTTATTTAAAATAAAATTTATGAAAATTTAATAAAATTCAAACATTTGAATATATATATATATATTATATTTTTTTAATGCTCACATATATATAATATATATATATTTATATATATATATATATATATTAAATATATATATATATATATATATATATATATAATAATAATATATATAATATCACAGCCCAGTAGGGGATATAATATATATATATATATATAATAATATATTATATATATATATAATATATATAGTGATATATATTGTATAAAATATTATATATATATATATATATATATATATATATATATATATATAGATGGTCAGATTTTTTTAATGCTCACAGTATGTAAAATTATATATTTGGAATCAGCGGATAATTCTAAGGTTGGGATTTAACTTTTTTTTTTTTTTTTTTTTTTTGGTTTTTTTTCTAAAATTTTTTAAAAATTTTTTTCCCCCTTTTTGGGGGCTCGAGCCGACGGGGGAACAGAGGGGGGGACATTTCATACCCCAGAGGGGATGGTCGGAGGAACCCCCGCGACACCCAAAGACCAAAGAGCGGGGGTTCCGGAGACCATCCCCGGAGGGGGGGATTAGTCCCCCCCGTCGTCCACCGGGAGGCCGGCCGAGAGACACCGACTCCTGCCATCTTTGCGGTTTACCCTATGGTATTCCTTTAGTTAAAGTAATACCAAAGTGTTTTTGGAAGTAAAATTATTCTTTTTTTTTTAACTAAAGGAATACCATAGGGTAAACCGCAAAGATGGCAGGAGTCGGGGTCTCTCGGCCTCCCGGTGGACGACGGGGGGGACTAATCCCCCTCCGGGGATGGTCTCCGGAACCCCCGCTCTTTGGTCTTTGGGTGTCGCGGGGGTTCCTCCGACCATCCCCTCCGGGGTATGAAACGTCCCCCCCCTCTGTCCCCCGTCGGCTCGAGGCCCCTAAAGGGGGAAAAAAAAAAAAAAAAAATTAAAAAAAAAAAAAAAAAAAAAAAAAAAAAAAAAAAAAAAAAAAAAAAAAAAAAAAGTTAAATCCCATCCTTAGAATTTTCGGCTGATTCCAAATATATAATTTGTTTTACTGTAGGACCTGCCGTTTTCTAGTTACATACTGTGAGCATTAAAAAACTGACCATATATATATATATATATATATTATATATAATATATATGTATATATATATATATATATATATATATATATATTTTATATTATTTATATATATATATTATATATATATATATATATATATATATATATATATATATATATATACAACACTTATTGTGGACACAATAATAAATATTTACGTCGAAATAAACTAAAAAATTAAATAAAATGAATTTGAAAATAAATTAATTTGAAACACATTTGCCTTTCAACTGAAAGACTACTTTATCTTCTTTAAGCAGCTTCACAAATTTTTCATTTAAATATATTAAAGTAGTATTAGAATTTAGTTGTATCGTGGTTGTATCTTCAACATGGCCTCTGGGTCAAGTGCAGTTGCTGTTACCGATATTTGTTCTTTATGTGAAAATACTTTAAACTCTTTTCTTTTGCTATTTACAAAATAATAATGACTGAATAGTGAAAACGAAAGAATCTCGGCAGTCCTCTTTTAGGAGAAAAAAAGGTTATCAGACTCCTTTGAAAGTTTAAAAATTTTCCCATAGACTTTAATCTTATAAATAAAAAAATTAGTGGCCTCGTGCTCGTTTTAGGGCAATCCTAGTTCAGGTTATGATAAGATTTGTTAATTCAACATAGATTTTCTCTGTGTATAACTAACAAAACTTATCATAACCTGACTTAGAGGGCCTGAAATGAAACCTAACCTGGATTCGAATCAATATTGAAAGTCTATGGGATTTTTAACAACTTTGAGAGGCTAACTTTTTTCCTAAAGAAAAGAGCGACA
>JABUQX010069018.1:22500-30000 GCA_015478945.1 Trachelipus rathkii
GAGATATGTCAATACAACAACCATAGCACTAACGAATGTTGGTGGAATGAAAAAAATAAAAATAGATGCTATAAATGCAAGAAAGAAGGACACTGGGCAAGAGATTGTAGGGAAAATAAAGGAGTGAATAGTAGAGTGTATTTGCAGAACACAGTGCAAGAGAATAAAAATGTGGAGGAAATGTTAGCCATTTTAGATACCGGCAGCAATGCAACAGTAGTAGGGGAGATATGACTAGCAACAATACTAGCAGGCATGGATATGGAAGTTTTGAAATACATCAATAAAAGCCAAAAGAAAAAGGAAGGAGAGATAACCTTTGAACAAACAGACTAATAATAATAAAAGAAATAGAAATTCCATGCTGCATAAAACAAAAGATTTGCTATACAAGTAACCGTAATTGAAGGAAATATACCTCTATTATTAGGAAGAAGGACAATGGAAGGGGTAACAATTAAACACGAGGAAAAAATTATAAACTTTAGTTATTCAAAATTACAAAAATAGAAAAATGTGGGAACACCACCACATAATTTGAACATCCTCCATATCCCTGGGTAAGTTAAGAAGATACTGCTGGTTGAACGAAGAAAGATTTATGAATGATAAAAAATAAAAGTAATGATAGAATCCATAAAATTGGTAAACTACACCTTCAATTTGCCCATTGCAGTGCAGAAAAGTTAACAAAATTAATAAAAGATGCGTACGGTGGACAGATAAAAAAAGAAGATTGGAGAGAAGTAGAGGAGGAAATAAACAACGTAAACAAAAACTGCAATACATGTAAGAGATATAAAAGAACTCCATCTAGACCTGTAGTGGGTTTGAACATGGCAAAAAAATTCAATGACATGTTGCAGATGGATGTGGGTGAAATAGATGGAGAAAAATTCCTTATTATGATAGATACAGCTACAAGGTATACACAGGGTTGTTGGTTGAAAAGTAAGAATGCTGTAGAAATTATTGAGCAATTAATTACTAAATGGATTAAATACTTTGGAACACCCAACAACATATTAACTGATGCGGGTAAAGAATTTCCAAAATGAGAAAATGGAAACATTTACAACCAAATTCAACATCGCTCTTAAGTCAACTTCAGCTGAAAGCCCTTGGAGTAACGGACTATGTGAGAAGGCAGTGGGAATAGTGAAAGAATCTATGTTAAAATTAAAAAATGAAGGATACAACAAACAAGGGTGTATGGACTGGGCAATATATGCCAAGAATAACCTTAGTACTCATTTGGGTTTTTCACCTAACCAATTGGTACTTGGACAGAATACAAGGATACCAAATGTGGTAGACTGTGATGATTTGATAATGGCAGATGAAAATGAGGAAGATGAAATGATGAAGAATTTAATAACCAACATACACTCCGCCAGAAGAATACACATAGAAAATGAAAGCTCGGAAAAGATAAAAAGAGCGTTAAGAAGTAACATAGTGGAGCATAACCTGGAAAATATAAGAATAGGTGAAGAAGTACTGTACAAGAGAAACAATGATAAGGAATGGAGAGGGCCGGCTCAAATAATAGGAATAGATGGAAAAACAGCCATAGTTAAACATGGTGGAAACTTAAGAATGGTGGCAAAAGTACACTGTACAAGAATACAAACAAATAGGAATAACTCTAAGGAACAAGAAAAACAACAATAAGAAAAGGTAAAAGCAAAAGAAGTTAGAGCGAAGGCGACAGAAGAAGAGGAAAATGAAGACAAATATTCGATAATAATGGAAGAAAATAAGGAACATGATGAAAAAGGGATTAATAACAATGAAGAGGTAGAAAAAAATTTACAAATGAAAGACATTAAACCTGGAAACACATATGTGATGAAAAAGAAAGAAAATGATGCTGAACTAAAGTGTACAATAGTGAATAGAGCTGGTAAGGCTAATAGTAAAAAATACTCTCACTGTTATAACATAATAGATCTTAATACGAAAAAACGTTACTGGATAGACCTTAAGGATTACGATGATTTTAAAAATTATCACGACGAGAATGATGAAGAAGATGAGGATACAGAGATAGATGTTGAGGATGAGTCAGATGAGGATGAAGAAGAGATGTCTGAGGAGGAATATGAACATGAAGAGGTTTTCTTGAGTCATAGGAGACAAGACATAAAAGAGGCAAAGGAACAAGAATTGAAAAGTTGGAAGAAGAATGATGTTTATGAGGAAATACAAAATGCGGGAGAACAGGCGATATCAACCAGATGGCTGGTAAAGGAAAAGGTATCAACAAGTGGAATAAGAAAAATGAAAGCTAGACTAGTGGCTAGAGGATTTGAGGAGGATGTGTCGGAAAGAAAAGACGCTCCTACTGTATCTATAGAAACAATAAGAATGATATTGATAATAGCTCAGCAAAAAGGTTGGGATATTAACTCTATAGATATCAAGACAGCTTATCTGCAAGGAAACAACATTAAAAGAAGAGTAGTTATCAAACCTCCGAAAGAATTTGATCAAGAAAAACTGTGGCTTTTAAAGAAAACGGTATATGGTCTTCAGGATGCTGCTATGGCATGGTATATATCATTAAAAGAAGAGCTAATGAAAATGGAGTTAAGACAATCACCTCTAGAATCAACATTATTCAATTACATAAGAGAAGGAGAATTGCAAGGAATTATGTGTTTTCATGTTGATGATATATTGTGGACCGGTAATAACAAATTCGAAGAAGAAATAATAACAAAACTGTCTGCAAGATTCGAAATAGGTAGTAGCAGTAAAAATGATATAAAATACCTGGGGGTGAGAATACATAAGAGAAATGATGAAATTATAGTGGATCAAGAAGAATACATAAAAAAATTAGAGATACCAAATACGATGAAAGAGCATGGAAATAGAAAACTGAAAGGAAAAGAAATAACAGAGTACAGATCTATATTAGGTCAATTGAATTGGTTAGCAAGAAATACAAGACCAGAAATTTCGTTCATGGTGAGCAAATTGAGTGTGTCAGAAGAGGATATGAATGTCAATAGGTTCAATGAATTAAGGAAGTTAGTTATCCAATGTAAAGCAGAACAACAAGAGATAAAATATAAAAGATTCAGTGAAAACATCAGTATGGTGGCATTTTGCGATGCTTCATTTGCTAGCATGGAGGGTGAAAGAAATCAGTTGGGTAACATTATACTAATAGTAGACGATATGAACAGAGCTGGAGCGATCATGTGGAGTTCCAACAAAAGTAAAAGAGTTAGTAAGTCTGTTATAGAGGCCGAAGCAGTGAGTTTAACTCAAGTAATAGATAACGCTATGTATTATAAACAACTTTGGAGAGATACTAGTGGTAAATCCATAGAAATAGAGGTAATGACTGATAGTAAAACACTAGAGGAAGGTATAAAATCTGAAAGAAATTCGAAAGTTAAGAATCTGAGAATAAACATGGGATATATAAAAGAACATATACATTATGGAGATATAAAAGAGATAAAATGGATTAAGGGAGACCAAAAACTGGCTGATGTTCTCACAAAGAATTGTGGTAATAAGAAAATACTTCAAGATATGTTACTAATCGGAAGACTTTTTCTCTAAAGAATTAGAGAAAAACAAAAGGATGGGTGAAGATGTTTGAACAGTTTAATGCATTTCCTTGTTTCATAGGTATTAGATCATAGTTGAGTAAAGAAAGAAGAAATTAATATAAAATTTGTATTTAATATTTAAATGATATTTAATGAGATAAGAATAAGATAAAGAATACATAAGTATTAAAGACAAGAGAAAGAATACAAACACCATAGAAGAAGAAGAGGCAGTACAGAGGAAAATCGAATACAAGGATATACAGTACAGAGGAAAAATTTATATCAAAGATATACAGCACCAATAAATTACAGAACTTTACAATACACCATACCAGAGAAATCTTTTAAAAGTAAAAACCTACAGACGTCCATGTTGCATAATACCATCAGATAACTTATAAGAAAAGACGTTCAGAAGCAGAAGATATTATAATCTATGAGGTAATTATATTTCCGCATCGTTTAATTTATAATAACAAAGCATTTAATCAATTTACTACAATTTTCTCTCGTTATTTGCAACACACCTTACCCTTAATCTGGTAGATAGGAGGAAAATGATAATGATAATCATCATCATATATATATATATATATATATATATATATATATATATATATATATATATATATATAATATATTATATATATATATATATATATATATATTGAGGAAAGTAACGCTATCGAAGTGATGAGATTATCTCCCATTTGGTGGCTTGTGGGGTATTGCCCATGACACTTCAAGGCCCAATGGTTCATCCCTCTTGCGCTCATATCCACACTATTCTTACACAGGAATAGATTTTCATTATCATATACAAATCATAAAACACTTCCACTATAACAGACATCACCTTTATTTCATATATCCAAGTGTGTCGGGGAGAAAGAGTTCCCACAGGTATGTTCTGCGTGTCAAAGAATACGACTAAAGGAACAGTTGTAGTTTGGTTGGGGACCAACTATCAAATATTTATACATTAGGAATGCTTATGCATGGCTCTGAGCTGACCGTAATCACCATAAGCGACCTTGTACCTTTCGACGAAATTGTATGAATCGTCTGGGTACCTGGAATGTTAGAGGAATAAATGGTGAGAAGAAGGGGGAGAGGTAATACATGTATTTAGAAATAATAAATTTGATTTGTTTACTATGACTGAAACAAAGATGAAATTAAGTGGTGAAGACAAGTGGTGTGGAGTAAAATGTTTGTGTGCTGAAGTGGAGAGGAATGAGAGTTGGAGAAATGGAGTTTGCAATTCTGATGAATGACATGTGGTACCCAGCTATGGTGGGTTTTGTTTGTATGCGTATTAGAATTCTAATGGTTAAATTTAAATTTGAGATGGTCAAGATATGTGTGGTTGTAAATATTGTCCATCTGAAGGCGGTGTTGAGGAGAGAGTGACTTTTTGGAATAATCTAAATGATGTTTACGATGGAGTAGGTTGGGGCTTCAGATTGCATTGGGCAATTTAAATGGTTGGAAAGGTGATGAAAAGAAAAGATGGTATAACTGGTGCCTTTGGGGTTGCGCGAGAGAATGAGAATCGTAGGAAAGTGATTTCTTTGAGAAGAGAGGTATGTGAGTAAGTAATACATTCTTTGGGAACAAGAGTTTTCATAAGTATACGAGAGTTGGGGTAGGTAGAGATGGTATCAAAGTGAAAAGTATGATTGATTTTGTGTTGGTGAAGGAGATGAAGCATGTGAAGGAGATGAAGCATGTGATGGACGTTGAATCAGTGAGGGGTTGGAATGAGAATATCAGATCATTATGTTATTTTAAGCAAGATTAAGTTACTGGGGACATGGATGGAGAGGAAAGAGATAAGGAGGGAAGTACTGAGAATTAAGAGTGAGAAGTTAAGTGAACAAGTTTTTAAGGAAAGTACACGAGAGCACTTGCAAATAAATCAATTGAATGCGAACAAGATGAAACTGAACAAATCTGGATGCAAATGAAGGAATCCTTTGCTAGTGATGCAAGAGAAGTAGTATATGATTGTGTTAAAGTAGGAAGTAAGAATGTCAATAGTGAGTGGTGGAATGAAGAGGTGATGAAAGTGGTTAAAGCTTAAAAAGAAATGTGGTTGTGTGAGCTAAAAGCCAATGATGAAGTCTCAAAAGAAAGATATATAGAAATACTGTATATAATAAGGAAAAGAGGAAGACTTGAAGTTTCAAATATAGGAAGAAAAAAGTAGTAAATAAACAGTTTGGAAGGAAGATAAATGAGAACTTACAAGGAAATATTAAGCTCTTCTGGAAGGAATTACAAAAAGTTAAGAAAGAGAATAGGGGGAATCCTCATAGAATAATGAACAGGAAAGGTACTTTGTGTCAAATGAAATGGATATGACGAGAGTGTGGAGGGAACTCTTCGAACATAGTGATGGTGAATGTGTGGGGGTTTGATAATGTAAGAAGAAATAGGTATTTCGGGGATGAGGTAATTAGCACGGAGGAGGCACAGGCAGAGTGAGAAAGTTGAAGAATGGAAAATCCGCAGGTATAGATGGAATTACTGGTGAAATAATCAAGAATGGAGACGAGATTGTGATTGACTGGATATGGAAGTTGTGTAATAAAGCGTTTATGGAGGGTATAGTTCTGAAGGATTGAAGGAGAGCTTTAATAGTATCCTTATATAAGGGTAAGGGAGATAAAGGGAACTGTAGGGGCTATAGAGGAATTATTTTATTAAGTGTTGTAGGGAAGATATATGCTGGTAAAGTTTGTGTAGATCAAATCTCCACATTGAAACAATGATTGGGATAATGAGGGAAAAGTAACAAATTGTATTTTTGGTTTTATGAACTTGCAACAGGCGAATGACAGGATAAATAGGAAAGCTATTCGGCAGGTGTTAGTGATATATGGTGCTGGTGGTAAGCTTCTGAATGGAATTAAAAGTATGAATGTTGATGATGAAGAGTATAAGTTGGATATTTACCCTGTATATGGATGTGGTAGAGATATGGGTGGTAAGACAAGGTGTTAGACTGATGGAGAATGGAAGAGAATGGAGGGTGCCCTGCTTACTATATGATGATGATATTTTGTGTGGCGAATCTGAAGAAGTTTGAAAGGACTGGTAGAAGGGGTTGGCAGTGTGTAAAAGGAAGAGTTTGAAAGTAAATATGGATAAGAGTAAGGTAATGGTAGTGAGTGAGGAGAGTCCGCTGTGTAAAATCATGTTGGATGATTTACAACTGGAACAAGTATCTGAGATTTAATATTTAGGATATATATTGGATGAAAAGGGAACGGATGATGCAGAGTGTAGTAGGAAAGTTGTGAATAGTAGGAAGGTAACTGGTGCAATTAAATACATGGTGAAATCAATTCGACTTGGTCTTAAGTGCTCTTGGGTTTAGCACGAGGGTATGTTGTTACCGGTGTTAATGTATAGTAGTGAAATATGGTCTGGAATAAGAGGTATAGATCTAAAGTTCAGTGTGTTCAGATGGACAATCTTAGGGGCGTGCTAGGAGTAAGATGAAATGAGGAATAAATGAGAGAATAAACGAGTGTACTGTGATGGTCTGGTCATATGGAAAGGATGGATGATAGTCGGATGGTTATCTTAATATATAGCGGTGAGTATGCTGGCAACCGACCGGCTGTGAAACAGAAGAAAAGTGGATTGAGTTAATAAAGGAATGTCTGAAGGAAAGAAGAAAGAAGTGTGAGTTTGGCAGAGGCGAAAAGAAAGGTCCAAAAGAGGGTTGAATGGGTGGGGTTTTGTATGGGGATATTTTTGTGGGCCTGGCCCAAAGGATGGACCTTCACTGACGAGATATTGCAGTGAGGATTCGTCGTAGTCTTGTAAAGTCCTACTGTGGATTTTTTGACTGCGACGAGCTCTCATTTAAAGATATTGAAAGGATGGAAGGGGGGGGAGGGGCATTCAATTC